>JAPZVO010000354.1:0-46311 GCA_029962745.1 Echinometra lucunter
GATCCTAGGGAAGGCTTCAACATTTACAAGGACTAAACGCAAAACACTTCGTTCTTGGCCATTCAAAGGCTCATCTGACCAAACAATTGATATATGAATTGACTGAATGTGTAGTTCAATTAATTCAATGGGGAATATTTTATTCAAACACTACATCTAAACAAAGAATGAAGGGACTTTCAATCATGTCAGGTAATGAGATTTCGGTGAAATTGCTATTTGAGAATCGTGAATGTTGGTTATGAAATAGCTAAAAGAGATAAATGACAGAATATTCAAATGGATAAATTCTTTCTTTTTCTTCCTCTTTTCACTAGATAAGGCTTCAGCTAAGGCAGTTTTTTTTTTCTCCTATTTCCAAGATTTCACTGCAGCCTACTTTTCCTATGATGGAGAGAGACTTTCTTGCCATACACCAAGCTAACAAGCTAAGTTATGAAACAGATGATACATGAATGACTGTTTTTTATCTTTTAATTTTTCAGCGATATAAAAAAATCTTATCCAAATATCAAACCTGGGAAGACGGTGTGTATTTCATCAAGGAGGTTAAAATGAGCAGATTTCACTCAAATAAAAATAAATTATTAGATAAATTTTCTTTTCCATTTGCAAGATCGCACCAGATGGCTTCAACAGTAACAATCAATAATTAGAAAGAAATCCCAATTTCCCATTGTTAGCTCCCATTTCATCCAATAACTGATAAAGAATGAGCACGTTGCTCGAAATATTCAGTGAGGAACAAACTTTTAGTCAATTACTATACATGTATATCAAAAGAATTTAGGGATTTTAAAAGCATGTCCAAATAATCAAGATTTAGTAAAACTGGCTACTTACTCCCTGTGAATGTAGATGATGTTTGGGAGAAAAGAGATAAAGACAAATATAAGAGTAGATTAAACACTCCACCTCTCTCTCCTTTTCCCCCACTGATAAAGCTTCCATTGAGGTACTTCAGTGACTGTTAGATTTTTTAAAGAGATATCAAATCTTATCCAAATATTACATCTCAGATAAATTTGGGGTATTTCATTTAGGACTTCAAATCAGCATGATTTCACTGAGATAAAAGATATACTACTGAGACAATTTTTTTTTTTACCATTTACAAGAGGATCCTAGGGAAGGCTTCAACATTACAAGGACTAAACGCAAACACTTCGTTCTTGGCCATTCAAAGGCTCATCTGACCAAACAATTGATATATGAATTGACTGAATGTGTAGTTCAATTAATTCAATGGGGAATATTTTTATTCAAACACTACATCTAAACAAAGAATGAAGGGAACTTTCAAATCATGTCAGGTAATGAAGATTCGGTGAAATTGCTATTTGAGAATCGTGAATGTTGGTTATGAATAGCTAAAAAGAGATAAATGGCAGAATATTCAAATGGATAAAATTCTTTCTTTTTTCTTCCTCTTTTCACTTAGATAAGGCTTCAGCTAAGGCAGTTTTTTTTTTCCTATTTCCAAGATTTCACTGCAGCCTACTTTTCCTATGATGGAGAAGAGAACTTTCTTGCCATACACCAAGCTAACAAAGCTAAGTTATGAAACAGATGATACATGAATGACTGTTTTTATCTTTTTAATTTTTCAGCGATATAAAAAAATCTTATCCAAATATCAAACCTGGGAAGACGGTGTGTATTTCATCAAGGAGGTAAAATGAGCATGATTTCACTCAAATAAAAATAAATTATTAGATAAATTTTCTTCCATTTGCAAGATCGCACCAGATGGCTTCAACAGTAACAATCAATAATTAGAAAGAAATCCCAATTTCCCATTGTTAGTCCCATTTCATCCAATAACTGATAAAAGAATGAGCACGTTGCTCGAAATATTCAGTGAGGAACAAACTTTTAGTCAATTACTATACATGTATATCAAAAGAATTTAGGGATTTTAAAAGCATGTCAAATAATCAAGATTTTAGTAAAACTGCTACTTACTCCCTGTGAATGTAGATGATGTTTGGGAGAAAAGAGATAAAGACAAATATAAGAGTAGATTAAAACACTCCACTCTCTCTCCTTTTCCCCCACTGATAAAGCTTCCATTGAGGTACTTCAGTGACTGTTAGATTTTTTAAAGAGATATCAAATCTTATCCAAATATTACATCTCAGATAAATTTGGGTATTTCATTTAGGACTTCAAATCAGCATGATTTCACTGAGATAAAAGATATACTACTGAGACAATTTTTTTTTTTACCATTTACAAGAGGATCCTAGGGAAGGCTTCAACATTTACAAGGACTAAACGCAAACACTTCGTTCTTGGCCATTCAAAGGCTCATCTGACCAAACAATTGATATATGAATTGACTGAATGTGTAGTTCAATTAATTCAATGGGGAATATTTTTATTCAAACACTACATCTAAACAAAGAATGAAGGGAACTTTCAAATCATGTCAGGTAATGAAGATTTCGGTGAAATTGCTATTTGAGAATCGTGAATGTTGGTTATGAATAGCTAAAAAGAGATAAATGACAGAATATTCAAATGGATAAAATTCTTTCTTTTTTCTTCCTCTTTTCACTTAGATAAGGCTTCAGCTAAGGCAGTTTTTTTCCTATTTCCAAGATTTCACTGCAGCCTACTTTTCCTATGATGGAGAAGAGAACTTTCTTGCCATACACCAAGCTAACAAAGCTAAGTTATGAAACAGATGATACATGAATGACTGTTTTTATCTTTTTAATTTTTCAGCGATATAAAAAAATCTTATCCAAATATCAAACCTGGGAAGACGGTGTGTATTTCATCCAGCAGGTAAAATAAGCATGATTTCACTCAAATAAAAATAAATTATTAGATAAATTTTCTTCCATTTGCAAGATCGCACCAGATGGCTTCAACAGTAACAATCAATAATTTGAAAGAAATCCCAATTTCCCATTGTTAGTCCCATTCCATCCAATAACTGATAAAAGAATGAGCACGTTGCTCGAAATATTCAGTGAGGAACAAACTTTTAGTCAATTACTGCACATTTATATCAAAAGAATTTAGGGAATTTTTAAAGCAAGTCAAATAATCAAGATTTCAGTAAAACTGCTACTTACTGACTGCAAATGTAGATGATGTTTGGGAGAAAAGATATAAAGACAAATAAAAGAGTAGATTAAAACACTCCACTCTCTCTCCTTTTCCCCCACTGATAAAGCTTCCATTGAGGTACTTCAGTGACTGTTAGATTTTTTAAAAAGATATCAAATCTTATCCAAATATTACATCTCAGATAAATTTGGGTATTTCATTAAGGACTTCAAATCAGCATGATTTCACTGAGATAAAAGATATACTACTGAGACAATTTTTCTATCATTTACAAGAGGATCCTAGGGAAGGCTTCAACATTTACAAGGACTAAACGCAAACACTTCCTTCTTGGCCATTCAAAGACTCATCTGACCAAACAATTGATATATGAATTGACTGTATGTGTAGTTCAATTTATTCAAGGGGGAATATTTTTATTCAAACACTACATCTAAAAAAAGAATGAAGGGAACTTTCAATCATGTCAGGTAATGAAGATTTCGGTGAAATTGCTATTTGAGAATCGTGAATGTTGGTTATGAATAGCTAAAAGAGATAAATGACAGAATATTCAAATGGATAAAATTCTTTCTTTTTTCTTCCTCTTTTCACTTAGATAAGGCTTCAGGTAAGGCAGTTTTTTCCTATTTCCAAGATTTCACTGCAGCCTACTTTTCCTATGATGGAGAAGAAAACTTTCTTGCCATACACCAAGCTAACAAAGCTAAGTTATGAAACAGATGATACATGAATGACTGTTTTTATCTTTTTAATTTTTCAGCGATATAAAAAAATCTTATCCAAATATCAAACCTGGGAAGAAGGTGTGTATTTCATCCAGCAGGTAAAATAAGCATGATTTCACTCAAATAAAAATAATAAATTTTAAAGAGTTCAGAAACGCTTTCAAAAAGATTTATACACGCTTGATAACCCGTGCCATTTGGTTTGTTTTGGTTTGCCGTTCATTGTGATGCAACAAGAAGTTTGTCTAACGTTGGTTTACCGTTCATTGTGACGCAACAATAAGCCTGATTAGTTTGGTTTGCGGTTTATTGTGACGTAACAAAGTTGCTTGGCAACAACATGCGCGCTTCTGGATGCGCGCCCCTGTTGCACACGGACATCACATGCACATCATGTGATCCCGGCGGCGCGGAATATCGCGTCATTCTTTCGTGGCTTTTGTCGAGAAAGGATGTGTATGTCTAGTGTGGAACAATTTAAATATATTCGTGCAATTTTTGTTAAGTTACAGTTAATTGTAACAAGTTACAGTCATAGAACACCTTTTTGTTTTTGGAAGTGATACCTCAGGCTTCGTCGGAACCAGCAGCGATTAGGACATTCATTGTTTTTTTCGCTACGAGACTCCTGTTTGTTGGGATCTCTTTCTGGGATTGATACGTTCGGTTTCTTCAATTCTTGAGCTTCGGATTGTTAACATTTTCTGTTTTAGAAACACCCGGACTGCGTCGGTTTTAATTCGAACAGTTAGACAGGAAATCCCGTAGTTGGCTCTTCGTGGAATTTAAGCCTCGTGGAACTTAGCTGGAATCTATTTGGTCAAATAGATCTAGACTCTAGAGTATGCCGAAAGCAAAGAAGAAGACCATGAAGACGCGCAAGGAGTCGGGGTGAGGTCGACCCCGTAGGAGTCGAGAGCTTCACGTTGCTGCTGGTAGTGTCCCTGCAGGTCAAGATGCAGCAGGAGGCCGAGATATGTCGCAGTCCTCAGGCTCAGCGGGTCCTGATACGGCGGACCGAGGCGTGGGCCTACAATCCCAGCAAGTATCCGGTGAGTACGGCAATATAAATCTAGGCCTAAGTGATGATAATGTTAGGGCTAGACCTAGATCTAGATCTAGGTCTAACGTTAAATCTAACGTTGCTGGTAGTGTCGAACCTAGACCTAGTCGAATTGGTACGGATAGCTGTAGGCCTGGGGCTATGTGGCCTGTTGTGGTGCAAGGGCAGGGGGAGGACCTGCGCACTGAGGTTAGGTCTTCCAGTGCGGTAAACCTTAACGCGGTTCGGGAGAGCATAGCCTCAGGGGACGGTGGGGCCATTGCCGGATCCTTGGCTGAGGGCATAGATCTATCGACCTCTAGCCCTCGACCCAACACAAGCATAATAAGTGAGAGTACCTTTAACGTTAGGCCTAGCGTTAGATCGGATGTTGGATCTGATATGCGTGAGTCACAACAGGTCCCGGGTTGTGGTCCCCTCCCACAGCCACTGGTAAGCGTTTGCGACCCTCTAGGGGCGGATATTAGTTTAGGGTTGAAGGAAAAGATCTGGCAGGGTGATTATGTCGATCTTGTTTTGTTGCAAAAGCAAACCAGGAGCAGCTTTACCAATAATATCGGGCCTGGCACCACATTTCAGTTGATGCCCTCGACGAGCGGCTTTCAGCTGCAACCTCAGACTAACGTTAGGCAGCAAAGGATTACTAGCATTGAACAGTGGACTTCTGTTTTTCTCGTTTACATATCGATCTACCTGGAGAGACATCCAGGGAGGGCTTTGGAGTTGTTGAAGTACATGGATATGGTGCGGGGGGCTGCTCGTAACAATGGGGGGTTACGGGTGGAGGGACTATGACGTCCAGTTTCGTCTCCGTCAGGCACGGAGCCCGGCCCGATCTTGGGCGAGTATCGACGCAGAGCTTTGGTTGTTGTTAGTTTCTGGCGGTGGGCGAAGGAGCTCTTCTTTTCTCCCATTTCAAGGAAACATGCAGCGCCCGCGGTCGGGGTTCGGGGAGCTCAGAAATACCTCCCGTGGATGGAGCAGTCCACCAACTGACTCCCTCGGTGCGAACGGGGGTAGATCTAGGCGCGGGGTGTGCTTTGCGTTCAACAGGGGAAACTGCTCCCGAGGACGAGGCTGCGTCTTCGTCCACCGATGTTCCCGTTGTCGGGCTGCTGGGCACGGGGTTAAGTCATGTTCAATTACCCCCTCCACTGGAGCCCCCACCAGCAGGAATTAGATCCCGGGTTCAGTATGGTTTAGCCCCCACTCCAGTCAAATTGCAGGCTATGATTCCTATGTTGGCTACATATCCAAATCATGCACACGCACGTCGGTTACTAAACGGTTTTCAATTCGGTTTTTCACTACATTTCGCAGGGGCTCGGGTTCCGGTTCGTGCGAGGAATCTCAGGTCGGCTCGTGACAATAAATCAGCCTTATTGATGAAATTGCAAGTTGAAATAGAGTTAGGAAGGATAGTGGGCCCATTTGCATCTCCTCCTTTCGCCAACTTCAGGTGTTCGCCAATTGGTCTCGTGCCAAAGAAGGCCCCGGGGGAATTTCGGTTGATTCAACATTTGTCGTCTCCAAGATGGGGGTCTGTGAACGAGGGCATTCCTCAGTCTGAATGTTCAGTTGTTTATTCATCTTTTGACTCGGCTGTCGAAATGGTGTCGCGGTTAGGCGTTGGCACTCTCATGGGGAAGGCGGATATCAAGTCTGCCTTCCGTCTGCTGCCGGTTAGACCGGAGGACTTCGAATTGCTGGGAATGTGTGTGGATGATCAGTTCTATTTTGACCGTTGTATGCCCATGGGTTGCTCTATAGCTTGTTCGGCTTTTGAGTGTTTTAGTACATTTTTGGAGTAT
Organism: Echinometra lucunter; assembly: GCA_029962745.1. Classification (NCBI taxonomy): domain Eukaryota; kingdom Metazoa; phylum Echinodermata; class Echinoidea; order Camarodonta; family Echinometridae; genus Echinometra; species Echinometra lucunter. The sequence continues at coordinate 6,684 of JAPZVO010000354.1, forward strand.
TGTTCGCGCCGTGTGGCAGATTTGGAGTTTATACAGCATTATCTCGATGATTTTTTCTTTGCGGGTATCCGCGGTTCGCGCCAGTGCGAACATGCCATGACCAGCTTCATGGCGGTGTGCGAGCGCTTCGGGGTGCCTATTGCCGCGGAGAAGACGGTGGGTCCAGTATCTGTTATAACTTATTTAGGTCTCGAGATTGATTCCATGGCATTTGAAGTCCGTGTTCCACAAGATAAAGTTGTACAGTTGGTTTTTAGGTTGCGCGAGGTCTCGAAGTTGAACAAAATTTCGCTAAGGAATTTGCAGTCTATAATTGGGAGCTTAAACTTTATGTGTAGGGCGATCGCCCCCGGACGGGCGTTTATGCGGAGACTGATAGATTTGACTCGGGGAGTAAAGCGCCCCTTTCACATGATTAGGCTAGGAAAGGGGGCTAAGGCAGACATGGCGGTTTGGCTGGAGTTCTTAACTCACTTCAATGGTAGAGTCATGATGGGTAACGAGGCATGGCACAGTAGCTCACAGCTCCAGTTTTATACTGATGCGGCGGCCAGCTGTGGGTTTGGAATATACTTTGGTGGGAAGTGGGCCCAAGCAAAGTGGCCTGTACAGTTTAATGCAGCTGGTCGGTCGATTGCCTTTCTTGAGCTGTTTCCTATTGTGGTAGGCCTTCAATTGTGGGGGGAGGCGTTGAGCAACAAGCGAGTGTTATTCTGGTCGGATAATCAGACAGTAGTGTCGGTGATTAACAGACAGTCTGCGTCCTGTAGTGAGTTAATGAAGTTAGTTCGCGAGTTATTTGTTATTTGCTTGGTTAAGAATATTAGATTCAAGGCTCGGTATGTGCCTGGGATTGATAATGGTATTGCGGATGCATTATCTCGATTTCAGGTGGACAGATTCCGCAAGTTGGCACCAGGTGCCGCCGAGAGGGGGGAGGAGGTACCTACCCGACTCTGGAACAGCTGGACATAGAGCGGTTGAGGCTTTTGCGGGATTCAAGGGCCAGCAGTACTCATTCTACTTACTTTACAGCGATAAATGCTTTTGGCGAATTTTGTTCGGAGTACCAGTACGATAACCGGGTACCACCGAATGTAGAGCGTATTGCCCAATTTATATCGTACTTGTCTTTGCGCGGATATGCAGCATCAACGGTTCAAACTTATATTTCAGGGCTCTCCTTTTATTTACAGGTGGCGGGGCTAGAAGATGTAACAAAGGGTTTTGTTGTTTCGTGCCTGCTTGAAGGTTGCAAGAGAGGGAATGTAAGTCGCGACACAAGATGTCCTATTACACTTCCGTTGTTGGGGCAGATGTTGCGGGCCTTGAAGTTTGTGTGTAAGAGCGACTACGAAGTGCACATGTACTCCGCTGCCTTTCTCGTGGCATTTTATGGTTTTTTGCGGGTCGGCGAATTCACTGTAAATTCTCGTCAACACGACGGCCACCAATTGGGCGGTTCTGACGTCAGTGTCATAGGAGAAGTTCCGAACCGCAAAGTAGTGTTGCGACTTCGCTCTTCTAAAACCGATCAGAGGGGTAAGGGATGCTTGATATACATTCCGGAGGTCCATTCGGAATTTTGCCCAGTCAAGCGGTGATCGCTTACATGTCATGTCGCCCCTCTGTTGGGCATGCATTTTTTCAGTCATTTGGTGCCCTTCCCCTCACTCGCTATGAGTTCACTAAAATGATTAAGAGTTGCATGAAATTTTGGTCCCTGCCTACCGAACGTTTTTCTTCACATTCGTTTCGAATTGGGGCGGCTACGTTTGCTGCTATGTCAGGATGCACTGACGGGCAGATTCAGAGTATGGGGCGTTGGGCTTCTAACACATTCAGACGTTACATCCGAATTGACATGGTCGTATGAAGTGGCCCCAGGGAAGCGGGTCAAATTGGTTTTTGTCACTGAATCCTCGTTAGGTGCATTCATTCATTTACAAGTATACTCGAGGTTCGATAAAGTAGGCCGTACTCGAAATTAGAACTAATTTCTTGATTCCAGGCGCAATATTGTTATTGCCGTGTACACATACTCATTGTATTTGTGATATGGTAAGGCTGGCGAGTTCTGGCCTTGATATATTTTTCTTTGAAGAATAATTCAAAAGATCATAAGTAAGTAAATAAGGGCAGGAATGAATAAAATTAACCCATTCGTGACAGGAATTATTTAAAGCCTAATTTGATCAGCTTTTATTCTTCAAATTGGCAACACCAACATTTTTCTTTTATTGCTACATTTTGCTTATAGAACATCATGTATCTGAAATAAATATAAATTGACAGAATGTATGAGAAATCATAAAGTTGCCAATTCGCAGGGGAAGCAGTGATTTTAACATTGTCATTGCATTGTCAATTTAGGGATTTTAATGAGGAACAAATGTTGGTGCAGCCAGGGTGGGCACGGTGAGTTTGGAATTTTTTGTTCCTTCTGCTCATGTATTTGGCGCGCTTTTTGGGGCTTTGCATCAAAGGTTATTAAACCAGGCCACATAATGTGGACCCTCTGTTCCACATGGATTAAAAATCAAATTGCTATTTGAGAATCGTGAATGTTGGTTATGAATAGCTAAAAAGAGATAAATGACAGAATATTCAAATGGATAAAATTCTTTCTTTTTTCTTCCTCTTTTCACTTAGATAAGGCTTCAGGTAAGGCAGTTTTTTCCTATTTCCAAGATTTCACTGCAGCCTACTTTTCCTATGATGGAGAAGAAAACTTTCTTGCCATACACCAAGCTAACAAAGCTAAGTTATGAAACAGATGATACATGAATGACTGTTTTTATCTTTTTAATTTTTCAGCGATATAAAAAAATCTTATCCAAATATCAAACCTGGGAAGAAGGTGTGTATTTCATCCAGCAGGTAAAATAAGCATGATTTCACTCAAATAAAAATAATAAATTTTAAAGAGTTCAGAAACGCTTTCAAAAAGATTTATACACGCTTGATAACCCGTGCCATTTGGTTTGTTTTGGTTTGCCGTTCATTGTGATGCAACAAGAAGTTTGTCTAACGTTGGTTTACCGTTCATTGTGACGCAACAATAAGCCTGATTAGTTTTGGTTTGCGGTTTATTGTGACGTAACAAAGTTGCTTGGCAACAACATGCGCGCTTCTGGATGCGCGCCCCTGTTGCACACGGACATCACATGCACATCATGTGATCCCGGCGGCGCGGAATATCGCGTCATTCTTTCGTGGCTTTTGTCGAGAAAGGATGTGTATGTCTAGTGTGGAACAATTTAAAATATATTTCGTGCAATTTTTGTTAAGTTACAGTTAATTGTAACAAGTTACAGTCATAGAACACCTTTTTGTTTTTGGAAGTGATACCTCAGGCTTCGTCGGAACCAGCAGCGATTAGGACATTCATTGTTTTTTCGCTACGAGACTCCTGTTTGTTGGGATCTCTTTCTGGGATTTGATACGTTCGGTTTCTTCAATTCTTGAGCTTCGGATTGTTAACATTTTCTGTTTTAGAAACACCCGGACTGCGTCGGTTTTAATTCGAACAGTTAGACAGGAAATCCCGTAGTTGGCTCTTCGTGGAATTTAAGCCTCGTGGAACTTAGCTGGAATCTATTTGGTCAAATAGATCTAGACTCTAGAGTATGCCGAAAGCAAAGAAGAAGACCATGAAGACGCGCAAGGAGTCGGGGTGAGGTCGACCCCGTAGGAGTCGAGAGCTTCACGTTGCTGCTGGTAGTGTCCCTGCAGGTCAAGATGCAGCAGGAGGCCGAGATATGTCGCAGTCCTCAGGCTCAGCGGGTCCTGATACGGCGGACCGAGGCGTGGGCCTACAATCCCAGCAAGTATCCGGTGAGTACGGCAATATAAATCTAGGCCTAAGTGATGATAATGTTAGGGCTAGACCTAGATCTAGATCTAGGTCTAACGTTAAATCTAACGTTGCTGGTAGTGTCGAACCTAGACCTAGTCGAATTGGTACGGATAGCTGTAGGCCTGGGGCTATGTGGCCTGTTGTGGTGCAAGGGCAGGGGGAGGACCTGCGCACTGAGGTTAGGTCTTCCAGTGCGGTAAACCTTAACGCGGTTCGGGAGAGCATAGCCTCAGGGGACGGTGGGGCCATTGCCGGATCCTTGGCTGAGGGCATAGATCTATCGACCTCTAGCCCTCGACCCAACACAAGCATAATAAGTGAGAGTACCTTTAACGTTAGGCCTAGCGTTAGATCGGATGTTGGATCTGATATGCGTGAGTCACAACAGGTCCCGGGTTGTGGTCCCCTCCCACAGCCACTGGTAAGCGTTTGCGACCCTCTAGGGGCGGATATTAGTTTAGGGTTGAAGGAAAAGATCTGGCAGGGTGATTATGTCGATCTTGTTTTGTTGCAAAAGCAAACCAGGAGCAGCTTTACCAATAATATCGGGCCTGGCACCACATTTCAGTTGATGCCCTCGACGAGCGGCTTTCAGCTGCAACCTCAGACTAACGTTAGGCAGCAAAGGATTACTAGCATTGAACAGTGGACTTCTGTTTTCTCGTTTACATATCGATCTACCTGGAGAGACATCCAGGGAGGGCTTTGGAGTTGTTGAAGTACATGGATATGGTGCGGGGGGCTGCTCGTAACAATGGGGGTTACGGGTGGAGGGACTATGACGTCCAGTTTCGTCTCCGTCAGGCACGGAGCCCGGCCCGATCTTGGGCGAGTATCGACGCAGAGCTTTGGTTGTTGTTAGTTTCTGGCGGTGGGCGAAGGAGCTCTTCTTTTCTCCCATTTCAAGGAAACATGCAGCGCCCGCGGTCGGGGTTCGGGGAGCTCAGAAATACCTCCCGTGGATGGAGCAGTCCACCAACTGACTCCCTCGGTGCGAACGGGGGTAGATCTAGGCGCGGGGTGTGCTTTGCGTTCAACAGGGGAAACTGCTCCCGAGGACGAGGCTGCGTCTTCGTCCACCGATGTTCCCGTTGTCGGGCTGCTGGGCACGGGGTTAAGTCATGTTCAATTACCCCCTCCACTGGAGCCCCCACCAGCAGGAATTAGATCCCGGGTTCAGTATGGTTTAGCCCCCACTCCAGTCAAATTGCAGGCTATGATTCCTATGTTGGCTACATATCCAAATCATGCACACGCACGTCGGTTACTAAACGGTTTTCAATTCGGTTTTTCACTACATTTCGCAGGGGCTCGGGTTCCGGTTCGTGCGAGGAATCTCAGGTCGGCTCGTGACAATAAATCAGCCTTATTGATGAAATTGCAAGTTGAAATAGAGTTAGGAAGGATAGTGGGCCCATTTGCATCTCCTCCTTTCGCCAACTTCAGGTGTTCGCCAATTGGTCTCGTGCCAAAGAAGGCCCCGGGGGAATTTCGGTTGATTCAACATTTGTCGTCTCCAAGATGGGGGTCTGTGAACGAGGGCATTCCTCAGTCTGAATGTTCAGTTGTTTATTCATCTTTTGACTCGGCTGTCGAAATGGTGTCGCGGTTAGGCGTTGGCACTCTCATGGGGAAGGCGGATATCAAGTCTGCCTTCCGTCTGCTGCCGGTTAGACCGGAGGACTTCGAATTGCTGGGAATGTGTGTGGATGATCAGTTCTATTTTGACCGTTGTATGCCCATGGGTTGCTCTATAGCTTGTTCGGCTTTTGAGTGTTTTAGTACATTTTTGGAGTATTGTTCGCGCCGTGTGGCAGATTTGGAGTTTATACAGCATTATCTCGATGATTTTTTCTTTGCGGGTATCCGCGGTTCGCGCCAGTGCGAACATGCCATGACCAGCTTCATGGCGGTGTGCGAGCGCTTCGGGGTGCCTATTGCCGCGGAGAAGACGGTGGGTCCAGTATCTGTTATAACTTATTTAGGTCTCGAGATTGATTCCATGGCATTTGAAGTCCGTGTTCCACAAGATAAAGTTGTACAGTTGGTTTTTAGGTTGCGCGAGGTCTCGAAGTTGAACAAAATTTCGCTAAGGAATTTGCAGTCTATAATTGGGAGCTTAAACTTTATGTGTAGGGCGATCGCCCCCGGACGGGCGTTTATGCGGAGACTGATAGATTTGACTCGGGGAGTAAAGCGCCCCTTTCACATGATTAGGCTAGGAAAGGGGGCTAAGGCAGACATGGCGGTTTGGCTGGAGTTCTTAACTCACTTCAATGGTAGAGTCATGATGGGTAACGAGGCATGGCACAGTAGCTCACAGCTCCAGTTTTATACTGATGCGGCGGCCAGCTGTGGGTTTGGAATATACTTTGGTGGGAAGTGGGCCCAAGCAAAGTGGCCTGTACAGTTTAATGCAGCTGGTCGGTCGATTGCCTTTCTTGAGCTGTTTCCTATTGTGGTAGGCCTTCAATTGTGGGGGGAGGCGTTGAGCAACAAGCGAGTGTTATTCTGGTCGGATAATCAGACAGTAGTGTCGGTGATTAACAGACAGTCTGCGTCCTGTAGTGAGTTAATGAAGTTAGTTCGCGAGTTAGTTGTTATTTGCTTGGTTAAGAATATTAGATTCAAGGCTCGGTATGTGCCTGGGATTGATAATGGTATTGCGGATGCATTATCTCGATTTCAGGTGGACAGATTCCGCAAGTTGGCACCAGGTGCCGCCGAGAGGGGGGAGGAGGTACCTACCCGACTCTGGAACAGCTGGACATAGAGCGGTTGAGGCTTTTGCGGGATTCAAGGGCCAGCAGTACTCATTCTACTTACTTTACAGCGATAAATGCTTTTGGCGAATTTTGTTCGGAGTACCAGTACGATAACCGGGTACCACCGAATGTAGAGCGTATTGCCCAATTTATATCGTACTTGTCTTTGCGCGGATATGCAGCATCAACGGTTCAAACTTATATTTCAGGGCTCTCCTTTTATTTACAGGTGGCGGGGCTAGAAGATGTAACAAAGGGTTTTGTTGTTTCGTGCCTGCTTGAAGGTTGCAAGAGAGGGAATGTAAGTCGCGACACAAGATGTCCTATTACACTTCCGTTGTTGGGGCAGATGTTGCGGGCCTTGAAGTTTGTGTGTAAGAGCGACTACGAAGTGCACATGTACTCCGCTGCCTTTCTCGTGGCATTTTATGGTTTTTTGCGGGTCGGCGAATTCACTGTAAATTCTCGTCAACACGACGGCCACCAATTGGGCGGTTCTGACGTCAGTGTCATAGGAGAAGTTCCGAACCGCAAAGTAGTGTTGCGACTTCGCTCTTCTAAAACCGATCAGAGGGGTAAGGGATGCTTGATATACATTCCGGAGGTCCATTCGGAATTTTGCCCAGTCAAAGCGGTGATCGCTTACATGTCATGTCGCCCCTCTGTTGGGCATGCATTTTTTCAGTCATTTGGTGCCCTTCCCCTCACTCGCTATGAGTTCACTAAAATGATTAAGAGTTGCATGAAATTTTGGTCCCTGCCTACCGAACGTTTTTCTTCACATTCGTTTCGAATTGGGGCGGCTACGTTTGCTGCTATGTCAGGATGCACTGACGGGCAGATTCAGAGTATGGGGCGTTGGGCTTCTAACACATTCAGACGTTACATCCGAATTGACATGGTCGTATGAAGTGGCCCCAGGGAAGCGGGTCAAATTGGTTTTTGTCACTGAATCCTCGTTAGGTGCATTCATTCATTTACAAGTATACTCGAGGTTCGATAAAGTAGGCCGTACTCGAAATTAGAACTAATTTCTTGATTCCAGGCGCAATATTGTTATTGCCGTGTACACATACTCATTGTATTTGTGATATGGTAAGGCTGGCGAGTTCTGGCCTTGATATATTTTTCTTTGAAGAATAATTCAAAAGATCATAAGTAAGTAAATAAGGGCAGGAATGAATAAAATTAACCCATTCGTGACAGGAATTATTTAAAGCCTAATTTGATCAGCTTTTATTCTTCAAATTGGCAACACCAACATTTTTCTTTTATTGCTACATTTTGCTTATAGAACATCATGTATCTGAAATAAATATAAATTGACAGAATGTATGAGAAATCATAAAGTTGCCAATTCGCAGGGGAAGCAGTGATTTTAACATTGTCATTGCATTGTCAATTTAGGGATTTTAATGAGGAACAAATGTTGGTGCAGCCAGGGTGGGCACGGTGAGTTTGGAATTTTTTGTTCCTTCTGCTCATGTATTTGGCGCGCTTTTTGGGGCTTTGCATCAAAGGTTATTAAACCAGGCCACATAATGTGGACCCTCTGTTCCACATGGATTAAAAATCAAGCAGGAGGGAGAGAAAGGGGGAGGAGGCAGAAGGATATATATAAAGGAGACAGGGCTGGGACAGTCGATGATGCCCCCATGTTGCACTTTAAAACATACCATAGTTAGTGAGCTCACTTATGGGCCATACAGGTATCCCACTTAGACCTTTTCCCCCCTTTGATCCCCCCCTTTCTCTTTTTTCTTCCCAAAGTATTGTTGTTATTTTGTTATCAGGGTGAGTTTCAATTTTGTTATGTGAAGTTGAACAGTGGGCTATCGTACTGGCCACATACAAGCAGATAGAAAATTTAATTCTAGATCCACTATCGACGTCAATAATGCGTTTCTTACAGTTTCAGGTTAATTACAACCCAATCCATCAATAGAAATAAGTTTAATATAGCTAGAATTTTAGCGAGCTCCTATGAATGTTAGGCACCTAGGGGCATCATTATGCTTGGAGGTGATTATGTTTTCTATGTTCCTATGTTGGACACAAGATACTCCCAAAAGCTTCTTTTTATTTGCAGCACCCACAGTCTGGATCGTGGGGGACTCTATAGTCCATTGGGCGGCCCATCGAGGTCAGCAGGCATGTGAGGAACTCGACGGTGGGGTGATGGTTACCTGGCATGGCAAAAGGGGCCTACATCTGGGAGAGACAACAGCCTTTCTGTCTTCATTGTTCCGCCGTGCGGGCTCGACGCCGTCTCATATCTTGCTTCATGTGGGGACAAACGATATTGAATCAATGGGAAAGAAAGATATCGCGAAGGACCTGAAGGATGTGTTCGAATTCGTGAGGGGCCGTGGGTGCAACATCATTTGGTCAGACATTTTACCACGGCTGCACTATAGGGGGTTTCCCGACGGACAGCAGGGCCTCGTCGACCGGAAGCGTCGCTCTCTGAACAGGTATGGCAGATCATTAAGTAAGAGGTTGAACGGATTTTACATAGGGCATCCGGATATAACATATACCGCTCGAGAGCTGTTTCGCCCTGATGGAGTTCATTTGTCAAATGCTGGCACAGACCTTTTCTTACGGGACATCGCTAAGGGGTTCAGGGGAGCATTCAAGTAATATTCACGCCCACCCCATATAGAGCGGCACAGGCAACGCCCCCTTTTCTTGTTAGGGCTTTTGAAGGCCCGTCATTTTCTTTATTTGTTCAACGGATTTTGAAACTTCATGAATATTACGAAGTTTGGATAAGTAGTGACCCATATGTGATGGGACTCATTTGAAACCTTAAGCAGTAGATGAGGATAGAATTCGGCATGTTAGTACAAGTCTTATTATATGTACGCATGGAGTTTATAGGCGTTTTGGCGGGGTTACACCCCTCCCCCTACAATGTGTGGATTTAGTGTACATCTACCCCTTTTGGGGTGGTTGTTGTTGGCATAGTAAAACGAAAAGATTCAAGCATGGCAAATATGTGAGAATATAGCAAGATATCCTTTCAAAATGTGTTGGAAAAACATTAGTGTTCAAATCCTTTCCATGCGCCTAGGCGTAAAATTATCGTTATTTAAAAGAAAAAAAAAAAAAAAAAAAAAAAAAAAAAAAAAAAAAAAAAAAAAAAAAAAAACGTTGTTTGGGTGAATTAGTCTGTTCTCGAGAATTTTCCTTTGAGACAAATTACCCTGCGTAAGTGTTCTTTAGCGGCGAGCTTTTCGCTCGTTGGCGGAATTTATCAATTTGGGCCTTCATCACACTTGCATATAACTAGAAATGATATTAGCAGTCGTAATACTTGTAATTTCGACCAGGAGCCTCGCTCGATTTTACATGCGGGGAGGTATACCTGAAGGGAAGTGATGGGGGCCCGGTTGGAAAAACTTTTGCTGGAATCGTTGATGAAAGCTGGGAATGGGCGGTGCACCCTGGATACATAAAAAAACTTCCCCGTCTGATCGGGCATTCCTGACGGCTAGCAAGGGGGGGGGGGGGGGCTCGTGGCAATGCAGAGGGGACATTCGTTTGTGAGGGGGGTTCTAGCCGTGGGTTAACCCTTCTCTGGCTACTTACTTGGTTTTTCACATATTTTGATTCAAGGTTTATGTATGGGGTGCAGATTGCATTTATTCACATAATTCCTCATTTTTCAGCATAGATTTCAGCACTAGTTCTGTATTTGTGTTACCCTGACTTTACAATTACAATATTCATGATATGATATGAATTCATGTGGGTTTTACAATACAAGATTCATGATATTGATGTGTATTCATGTATTACCATGGAAAATGAGGCATGTAAAACTGACAGTAAATAATGTTGAATAAAAGCCACAAAAAAAAAAAAACGCACGATTCGAATAGCTTAACGATTCTCATTTATCAGGCGTGAATAATAAATTTTAAAGAGTTCAGAAACGCTTTCAAAAAGATTTATACACGCTTGATAACCCGTGCCATTTGGTTTGTTTTGGTTTGCCGTTCATTGTGATGCAACAAGAAGTTTGTCTAACGTTGGTTTACCGTTCATTGTGACGCAACAATAAGCCTGATTAGTTTTGGTTTGCGGTTTATTGTGACGTAACAAAGTTGCTTGGCAACAACATGCGCGCTTCTGGATGCGCGCCCCTGTTGCACACGGACATCACATGCACATCATGTGATCCCGGCGGCGCGGAATATCGCGTCATTCTTTCGTGGCTTTTGTCGAGAAAGGATGTGTATGTCTAGTGTGGAACAATTTAAAATACCCACCTACCATCCCCAGTAGCTCCGCCTCATATTCAGGCGTGCAAAAGAATTTGTACCAATGATGGGATGGTTTCACGTATAATATGATTGGCACAATATTTAGTATTTCATAAATACGAAATCATTTATATGTTGGTGAACTGTAGGTAAAAGTGCACGTGATCAAGGAAAAGAGCGAACCGGTGCGGTAGGAATACAATTGGAAAAGAGTTGTCATAACATGTCCCAATATATAGCAGAGTAATATCTCTGGTCCCAGCTTTGTCTTATCGTTCTGTTATCTAGTTTAGCCTGCAATAACTGCATTCCTGAAGTTCACAGGATAGGGATAGTACTGCATGGAACTTCTTTATAATATAAACAAAGCCATTTCTTTCGGTTTCAAAGTTTGCATTCAGGGGAATTTTGTACTTTGCAGGAGAAGTTGTTTGAATTTCACAATTAATTTCATACATGACAAGTTACAGATTACTCGGATGGGAAGCAATTTGCTTGGTCGCACAAATATCTGCGGTTTAAAAGTGGCTTCGCAGGCGTGGGCCGTGAGGGAATTTTGTCCCAGTCATTAGTTCTCGTCAGATCAATGATCTGTAGATTGGGTTTTCGCCCTCACTTCATCCGAAAGGAGGTCACGAAGTGACCTTGGGGGGGGGGGGGGGGGGGGAGGGAGGGGGTAGTATACGCTCATGTTGCACAAGTAATTACAATAGCAAGACATACAAGGAAAATCATTGTCGGATCCAGGCTGGTCCGGGCTGTATTTGCATATGTATGTATCTCTTTCATGTCTTTACCTCTAATTTGCGGAATTTATCAATTTGGGCCTTCATCACACTTGCATATAACTAGAAATGATATTAGCAGTCGTAATACTTGTAATTTCGACCAGGAGCCTCGCTCGATTTTACATGCGGGGAGGTGTACCTGAAGGGAAGTGATGGGGGCCCGGTTGGAAAAACTTTTGCTGGAATCGTTGATGAAAGCTGGGAATGGGCGGTGCACCCTGGATACATAAAAAACTTCCCCGTCTGATCGGGCATTCCTGACGTCTAGCAAGGGGGGGGGGGGGGGGGGGGGGGGCTCGTGGCAATGCAGAGGGGACATTCGTTTGTGAGGGGGGTTCTAGCCGTGGGTTAACCCTTCTCTGGCTACTTACTTGGTTTTTCACATATTTTGATTCAAGGTTTATGTATGGGGTGCAGATTGCATTTATTCACATAATTCCTCATTTTTCAGCATAGATTTCAGCACTAGTTCTGTGTTTGTGTTACCCTGACTTTACAATTACAATATTCATGATATGATATGAATTCATGTGGGTTTTACAATTACAAGATTCATGATATTGATGTGTATTCATGTATTACCATGGAAAATGAGGCATGTAAAACTGACAGTAAATAATGTTGAATAAAAGCCACAAAAAAAAAAACGCACGATTCGAATAGCTTAACGATTCTCATTTATCAGGCGTGAATAAATTATTAGATAAATTTTCTTCCATTTGCAAGATCGCACCAGATGGCTTCCACATTAACAATCAATAATTTTAAACAAATCCCGATTCCCCATTGTTAGTCCCATTTCATCCAATAACTGATAAAAAGAATGAGCACCTTGCTCGAAATATTCAGTGAGGACACAAAATTTTGGTCAATTACTATACATATATATCAAAAGAATTTAGAGAATTTTTAAAGCCAGTCAAATAATCAAGATTTCAGTAAAACTGCTACTCACCGACTGGAAATGTAGATCATGTTTGGGAGAAAAGAGATAAACACAGATATCATAGTAGATTCAAAACACTTCATTCTCTCTCCTTTTTCCCCACTGATGAAGCTACCATTAAGGTACTTCAGTGACTGTTAGATTTTTCCAGAGAGATATCAAATCTTATCCAAATATTACATCTCAGATGAATTTGTGTATTTCATTTAGGACGTCAAATCAGCATGATATCAATTACAGAAAAATATACTACTGAGACAAATTTTCTAGCATTTACAAGAGAATCTTAGGGAAGGCTTTAACATTTACAAGGACTAGAAGCAAACACTTCCTTCTTGGCCATCAGATCAAACAATTAATAGTGATTATGAGTGATATCCCCACTGCTAGTCCTATATCATCCAATAACCGATAAAAGCATGAGGACGTTGCTTGAAATATTCGGTGAGGAACAAAATTTTAGTCAATTCCTATATACAAAGAAAAATTAGGGAATTTTTAAAACAAGTCAAATAATCAAAATATTAGTAAAAGTGCCACTAAACAACTGTGAAGGGAGATCATGTTTGGGAGAAAAAATGACAAATACAAATATCATAGTAGATTAAAAACATTTCATTCTCTCTCATTTTTTTCCCCACAGATAAACATACCACTGAGGTACATCAATGGCTAATGAATTTGTCCACTTAAAAGCTTATCCGAATATTCTCAGAAGAATTTGTGTATTTCATTTTGCACATCAAATGAGCATGATTTCACAAAGATAAAATTATACTACTGAGACAATTTATTTTTTTACGATTTACAAGATTATGCTAGGGAAGGCTTCAACATTTACAAGGACCAAAAGGAAACACTTCCTAGTTTGCCATAAACACTACATCACAAAAGAATTAAGTAAATTTTTAAAGCATGCCAAATAATCAAGATTTGAGTGAAATTGCTACTGAAGGATCATGAGTGTTGATCACAGTCAGCAAAAAAGAAAAAAAAAAAGAAAAAGGAAAAAAAGACAAACAATAAAATGGATTATATTGTTTCTCTTTTCGCTCATCCTCTTTTAAGATAGATAAAGCTTCAGGTAGGGCAGTTTCCTCCTATTTCCAAGATCTTACTAGAGTCTACTTGAATATTTTCTCCAACTTTTCTACTTTTTTTCTCTATGTGAAGAAAAGAACTTTTTTGCCATACCCCAAGCAAACAAAGCTAACTCATGAATCAGATGATACATTCATGCCTGTTTTTATCTTTTAAATTTTTCAGTGATATTCAAAATTTCATCCAAATATTACATCTGCAAAGAAATTGCGTAGTTCATCTAGCCGGTATAATAAGCATGATTTCACTCAGATGAAAATAAAGGACTAGATAAATTTTCTTCCATTTGCAAGATCGCACCAGATGGCTTCAACAGTAACAATCAATAATTAGAAAGAAATCCCAATTTCCCATTGTTAGTCCCATTTCATCCAATAACTGATAAAAGAATGAGCACGTTGCTCGAAATATTCAGTGAGGAACAAACTTTTAGTCAATTACTATACATGTATATCAAAAGAATTTAGGGATTTTAAAAGCATGTCAAATAATCAAGATTTTAGTAAAACTGCTACTTACTCCCTGTGAATGTAGATGATGTTTGGGAAAAAAGACATAAAGACAAAATCATAGCAGAATAAATACACTTCATTCTCTCTCATTTTACCCAAACTAAGAAAGCTACCATTGAGGTACTTCAATGACTATTGAATTTATCCAAAGAGATATAAAATCTTATCCAAATATTTCATCTCCGAAGAATTTGTTTATTTCTTTCAGCTGGTGTCAACAGCATGGTTTCACTTAGATAAAAATATTTAACTGAGACAAATTTTTAAGTATTATGGGATTATACTAGCTAGGAAAGGCTTCAACATTTGAAAGGACTAAAAGCAAACACTTTCTACCTTTCCATTAAAATACCAATGTGGTAAAATAATTGATATATAAATTGACTGTATGAGTAGTTCATATCATTAAATGAGGAATATTTTATTCAAACACTACATGTAACAAAGAATGAAGGGAATTTTTGAGCTATGTCAGGTAATCAAGATTTCAGTAAAATGGCGATTAGAGAATCGTGAATGTTGATTATGAATAGCTAAAACGAGATAAATGACAAAATATTGAAATGGATAAAATTCTTTCTCTTTTTTTTTCTTCCTCTTTTTATTTAGATAAAGCTTCAGCTAAGGCAGTTTTTTCCTATTTCCAAGATCTCACTAAAACCTACTTTTCCTATGATGTAGAAGAGAACTTTCTTGCCATACACCTAGCTAACAAAGGAAACTTATGAAACAGATGAAACATGAATGACTGTTTTAATCTTTTTATTTTTTCAGCGATATACAAAATCTTATCCAAAATAATCAAACCTGGGAAGAAGGTGTGTATTTCATCCAGCAGGTAAAATAAGCATGATTTCACTCAAATAAAAATAAATTATTAGATAAATTTTCTTCCATTTGCAAGATCGCACCAGATGGCTTCAACAGTAACAATCAATAATTTGAAAGAAATCCCAATTTCCCATTGTTAGTCCCATTTCATCCAATAACTGATAAAAGAATGAGCACGTTGCTCGAAATATTCAGTGAGGAACAAAATTTTAGTCAATTACTATACATGTATATCAAAAGAATTTAGGGAATTTTTAAAGCAAGTCAAATAATCAAGATTTTAGTAAAACTGCTACTTACTCCCTGTGAATGTAGATGATGTTTGGGAGAAAAGATATAAAGACAAATATAAGAGTAGATTAAAACACTCCACTCTCTCTCCTTTTCCCCCACTGATAAAGCTTCCATTGAGGTACTTCAGTGACTGTTAGATTTTTTAAAGAGATATCAAATCTTATCCAAATATTACATCTCAGATAAATTTGGGTATTTCATTTAGGACTTCAAATCAGCATGATTTCACTGAGATAAAAATAACCTACTGAGACAAATTTTCTAGCATTTACAAGAGGATCCTAGGGAAGGCTTCAACATTTACAAGGACTAAACGCAAACACTTCCTTCTTGGCCATTCAAAGACTCATCTGACCAAACAATTGATATATGAATTGACTGTATGTGTAGTTCAATTAATTCAATGGGGAATATTTTTATTCAAACACTACATCTAAAAAAAGAATGAAGGGAACTTTCAAATCATGTCAGGTAATGAAGATTTCGGTGAAATTGCTATTTGAGAATCGTGAATGTTGGTTATGAATAGCTAAAAAGAGATAAATGACAGAATATTCAAATGGATAAAATTCTTTCTTTTTTCTTCCTCTTTTCACTTAGATAAGGCTTCAGCTAAGGCAGTTTTTTTTCCTATTTCCAAGATTTCACTGCAGCCTACTTTTCCTATGATGGAGAAGAGAACTTTCTTGCCATACACCAAGCTAACAAAGCTAAGTTATGAAACAGATGATACATGAATGACTGTTTTTATCTTTTTAATTTTTCAGCGATATAAAAAAATCTTATCCAAATATCAAACCTGGGAAGAAGGTGTGTATTTCATCCAGCAGGTAAAATAAGCATGATTTCACTCAAATAAAAATAAATTATTAGATAAATTTTCTTCCATTTGCAAGATCGCACCAGATGGCTTCAACAGTAACAATCAATAATTAGAAAGAAATCCCAATTTCCCATTGTTAGTCCCATTTCATCCAATAACTGATAAAAGAATGAGCACGTTGCTCGAAATATTCAGTGAGGAACAAAATTTTAGTCAATTACTATACATGTATATCAAAAGAATTTAGGGAATTTTTAAAGCAAGTCAAATAATCAAGATTTCCGTAAAACTGCTACTTACTGACTGTAAATGTAGATGATGTTTGGGAGAAAAGATATAAAGACAAATGTAAGAGTAGATTAAAACACTCCACTCTCTCTCCTTTTACCCCACTGATAAAGCTTCCATTGAGGTACTTCAGTGACTGTTAGATTTTTTAAAGAGATATCAAATCTTATCCAAATATTACATCTCAGATAAATTTGGGTATTTCATTTAGGACTTCAAATCAGCATGATTTCACTGAGATAAAAGATATACTACTGAGACAAATTTTTCTAGCATTTACAAGAGGATGCCTAGGGAAGGCCTTCAACAGTTTGCAAGGACTAAACGCAAACACTTCCTTCTTGGCCATTCAAAGACTCATCTGACCAAACAATTGATATATGAATTGACTGTAATTTTAGTTCAATTAATTCAATGGGGAATATTTTTATTCAAACACTACATCTAAAAAAAGAATGAAGGGAACTTTCAAATCATGTCAGGTAATGAAGATTTCGGTGAAATTGCTATTTGAGAATCGTGAATGTTGGTTATGAATAGCTAAAAAGAGATAAATGACAGAATATTCAAATGGATAAAATTCTTTCTTTTTTCTTCCTCTTTTCACTTAGATAAGGCTTCAGCTAAGGCAGTTTTTTTTTTCCTATTTCCAAGATTTCACTGCAGCCTACTTTTCCTATGATGGAGAAGAGAACTTTCTTGCCATACACCAAGCTAACAAAGCTAAGTTAGTAAACAGATGATACATGAATGACTGTTTTTATCTTTTCAATTTTTCAGGGATATAAAAAAATCTTATCCAATATCAAACCTGGGAAGAAGGTGTGTATTTCATCCAGCAGGTAAAATAAGCATGATTTCACTCATATAAAAATAAATTATTAGATAAATTTTCTTCCATTTGCAAGATCGCACCAGATGGCTTCAACAGTAACAATCAATAATTAGAAAGAAATCCCAATTTCCCATTGTTAGTCCCATTTCATCCAATAACTGATAAAAGAATGAGCACGTTGCTCGAAATATTCAGTGAGGAACAAACTTTTAGTCAATTACTATACATGTATATCAAAAGAATTTAGGGATTTTAAAGCATGTCAAATAATCAAGATTTTAGTAAAACTGCTACTTACTCCCTGTGAATGTAGATGATGTTTGGGAGAAAAGAGATAAAGACAAATATAAGAGTAGATTAAAACACTCCACTCTCTCTCCTTTTCCCCCACTGATAAAGCTTCCATTGAGGTACTTCAGTGACTGTTAGATTTTTTAAAGAGATATCAAATCTTATCCAAATATTACATCTCAGATAAATTTGGGTATTTCATTTAGGACTTCAAATCAGCATGATTTCACTGAGATAAAAGATATACTACTGAGACAATTTTTTTTACCATTTACAAGAGGATCCTAGGGAAGGCTTCAACATTTACAAGGACTAAACGCAAACACTTCGTTCTTGGCCATTCAAAGGCTCATCTGACCAAACAATTGATATATGAATTGACTGAATGTGTAGTTCAATTAATTCAATGGGGAATATTTTTATTCAAACACTACATCTAAACAAAGAATGAAGGGAACTTTCAAATCATGTCAGGTAATGAAGATTTCGGTGAAATTGCTATTTGAGAATCGTGAATGTTGGTTATGAATAGCTAAAAAGAGATAAATGACAGAATATTCAAATGGATAAAATTCTTTCTTTTTTCTTCCTCTTTTCACTTAGATAAGGCTTCAGCTAAGGCAGTTTTTTTTTTCCTATTTCCAAGATTTCACTGCAGCCTACTTTTCCTATGATGGAGAAGAGAACTTTCTTGCCATACACCAAGCTAACAAAGCTAAGTTATGAAACAGATGATACATGAATGACTGTTTTTATCTTTTTAATTTTTCAGCGATATAAAAAAATCTTATCCAAATATCAAACCTGGGAAGACGGTGTGTATTTCATCAAGGAGGTAAAATGAGCATGATTTCACTCAATAAAAATAAATTATTAGATAAATTTTCTTCCATTTGCAAGATCGCACCAGATGGCTTCAACAGTAACAATCAATAATTAGAAAGAAATCCCAATTTCCCATTGTTAGTCCCATTTCATCCAATAACTGATAAAAGAATGAGCACGTTGCTCGAAATATTCAGTGAGGAACAAACTTTTAGTCAATTACTATACATGTATATCAAAAGAATTTAGGGAATTTTTAAAGCAAGTCAAATAATCAAGATTTTAGTAAAACTGCTACTTACTCCCTGTGAATGTAGATGATGTTTGGGAGAAAAGATATAAAGACAAATATAAGAGTAGATTAAAACACTCCACTCTCTCTCCTTTTCCCCCACTGATAAAGCTTCCATTGAGGTACTTCAGTGACTGTTAGATTTTTTAAAGAGATATCAAATCTTATCCAAATATTACATCTCAGATAAATTTGGGTATTTCATTTAGGACTTCAAATCAGCATGATTTCACTGAGATAAAAGATATACTACTGAGACAATTTTTTTTTTACCATTTACAAGAGGATCCTAGGGAAGGCTTCAACATTTACAAGGACTAAACGCAAACACTTCGTTCTTGGCCATTCAAAGGCTCATCTGACCAAACAATTGATATATGAATTGACTGAATGTGTAGTTCAATTAATTCAATGGGGAATATTTTTATTCAAACACTACATCTAAACAAAGAATGAAGGGAACTTTCAAATCATGTCAGGTAATGAAGATTTCGGTGAAATTGCTATTTGAGAATCGTGAATGTTGGTTATGAATAGCTAAAAAGAGATAAATGACAGAATATTCAAATGGATAAAATTCTTTCTTTTTTCTTCCTCTTTTCACTTAGATAAGGCTTCAGCTAAGGCAGTTTTTTTTCCTATTTCCAAGATTTCACTGCAGCCTACTTTTCCTATGATGGAGAAGAGAACTTTCTTGCCATACACCAAGCTAACAAAGCTAAGTTATGAAACAGATGATACATGAATGACTGTTTTTATCTTTTTAATTTTTCAGCGATATAAAAAAATCTTATCCAAATATCAAACCTGGGAAGAAGGTGTGTATTTCATCCAGCAGGTAAAATAAGCATGATTTCACTCAAATAAAAATAAATTATTAGATAAATTTTCTTCCATTTGCAAGATCGCACCAGATGGCTTCAACAGTAACAATCAATAATTTGAAAGAAATCCCAATTTCCCATTGTTAGTCCCATTTCATCCAATAACTGATAAAAGAATGAGCACGTTGCTCGAAATATTCAGTGAGGAACAAAATTTTAGTCAATTACTATACATGTATATCAAAAGAATTTAGGGAATTTTTAAAGCAAGTCAAATAATCAAGATTTCAGTAAAACTGCTACTTACTGACTGCAAATGTAGATGATGTTTGGGAGAAAAGATATAAAGACAAATAAAAGAGTAGATTAAAACACTCCACTCTCTCTCCTTTTCCCCCACTGATAAAGCTTCCATTGAGGTACTTCAGTGACTGTTAGATTTTTTAAAAAGATATCAAATCTTATCCAAATATTACATCTCAGATAAATTTGGGTATTTCATTAAGGACTTCAAATCAGCATGATTTCACTGAGATAAAAGATATACTACTGAGACAATTTTTCTATCATTTACAAGAGGATCCTAGGGAAGGCTTCAACATTTACAAGGACTAAACGCAAACACTTCCTTCTTGGCCATTCAAAGACTCATCTGACCAAACAATTGATATATGAATTGACTGTATGTGTAGTTCAATTTATTCAAGGGGGAATATTTTTATTCAAACACTACATCTAAAAAAAGAATGAAGGGAACTTTCAAATCATGTCAGGTAATGAAGATTTCGGTGAAATTGCTATTTGAGAATCGTGAATGTTGGTTATGAATAGCTAAAAAGAGATAAATGACAGAATATTCAAATGGATAAAATTCTTTCTTTTTTCTTCCTCTTTTCACTTAGATAAGGCTTCAGGTAAGGCAGTTTTTTTCCTATTTCCAAGATTTCACTGCAGCCTACTTTTCCTATGATGGAGAAGAAAACTTTCTTGCCATACACCAAGCTAACAAAGCTAAGTTATGAAACAGATGATACATGAATGACTGTTTTTATCTTTTTAATTTTTCAGCGATATAAAAAAATCTTATCCAAATATCAAACCTGGGAAGAAGGTGTGTATTTCATCCAGCAGGTAAAATAAGCATGATTTCACTCAAATAAAAATAATAAATTTTAAAGAGTTCAGAAACGCTTTCAAAAAGATTTATACACGCTTGATAACCCGTGCCATTTGGTTTGTTTTGGTTTGCCGTTCATTGTGATGCAACAAGAAGTTTGTCTAACGTTGGTTTACCGTTCATTGTGACGCAACAATAAGCCTGATTAGTTTTGGTTTGCGGTTTATTGTGACGTAACAAGTTGCTTGGCAACAACATGCGCGCTTCTGGATGCGCGCCCCTGTTGCACACGGACATCACATGCACATCATGTGATCCCGGCGGCGCGGAATATCGCGTCATTCTTTCGTGGCTTTTGTCGAGAAAGGATGTGTATGTCTAGTGTGGAACAATTTAAAATATATTTCGTGCAATTTTTGTTAAGTTACAGTTAATTGTAACAAGTTACAGTCATAGAACACCTTTTTGTTTTTGGAAGTGATACCTCAGGCTTCGTCGGAACCAGCAGCGATTAGGACATTCATTGTTTTTTCGCTACGAGACTCCTGTTTGTTGGGATCTCTTTCTGGGATTTGATACGTTCGGTTTCTTCAATTCTTGAGCTTCGGATTGTTAACATTTTCTGTTTTAGAAACACCCGGACTGCGTCGGTTTTAATTCGAACAGTTAGACAGGAAATCCCGTAGTTGGCTCTTCGTGGAATTTAAGCCTCGTGGAACTTAGCTGGAATCTATTTGGTCAAATAGATCTAGACTCTAGAGTATGCCGAAAGCAAAGAAGAAGACCATGAAGACGCGCAAGGAGTCGGG
Source organism: Echinometra lucunter (assembly GCA_029962745.1). Classification (NCBI taxonomy): domain Eukaryota; kingdom Metazoa; phylum Echinodermata; class Echinoidea; order Camarodonta; family Echinometridae; genus Echinometra; species Echinometra lucunter. The sequence continues at coordinate 28,155 of JAPZVO010000354.1, forward strand.
GTGAGGTCGACCCCGTAGGAGTCGAGAGCTTCACGTTGCTGCTGGTAGTGTCCCTGCAGGTCAAGATGCAGCAGGAGGCCGAGATATGTCGCAGTCCTCAGGCTCAGCGGGTCCTGATACGGCGGACCGAGGCGTGGGCCTACAATCCCAGCAAGTATCCGGTGAGTACGGCAATATAAATCTAGGCCTAAGTGATGATAATGTTAGGGCTAGACCTAGATCTAGATCTAGGTCTAACGTTAAATCTAACGTTGCTGGTAGTGTCGAACCTAGACCTAGTCGAATTGGTACGGATAGCTGTAGGCCTGGGGCTATGTGGCCTGTTGTGGTGCAAGGGCAGGGGGAGGACCTGCGCACTGAGGTTAGGTCTTCCAGTGCGGTAAACCTTAACGCGGTTCGGGAGAGCATAGCCTCAGGGGACGGTGGGGCCATTGCCGGATCCTTGGCTGAGGGCATAGATCTATCGACCTCTAGCCCTCGACCCAACACAAGCATAATAAGTGAGAGTACCTTTAACGTTAGGCCTAGCGTTAGATCGGATGTTGGATCTGATATGCGTGAGTCACAACAGGTCCCGGGTTGTGGTCCCCTCCCACAGCCACTGGTAAGCGTTTGCGACCCTCTAGGGGCGGATATTAGTTTAGGGTTGAAGGAAAAGATCTGGCAGGGTGATTATGTCGATCTTGTTTTGTTGCAAAAGCAAACCAGGAGCAGCTTTACCAATAATATCGGGCCTGGCACCACATTTCAGTTGATGCCCTCGACGAGCGGCTTTCAGCTGCAACCTCAGACTAACGTTAGGCAGCAAAGGATTACTAGCATTGAACAGTGGACTTCTGTTTTTCTCGTTTACATATCGATCTACCTGGAGAGACATCCAGGGAGGGCTTTGGAGTTGTTGAAGTACATGGATATGGTGCGGGGGGCTGCTCGTAACAATGGGGGTTACGGGTGGAGGGACTATGACGTCCAGTTTCGTCTCCGTCAGGCACGGAGCCCGGCCCGATCTTGGGCGAGTATCGACGCAGAGCTTTGGTTGTTGTTAGTTTCTGGCGGTGGGCGAAGGAGCTCTTCTTTTCTCCCATTTCAAGGAAACATGCAGCGCCCGCGGTCGGGGTTCGGGGAGCTCAGAAATACCTCCCGTGGATGGAGCAGTCCACCAACTGACTCCCTCGGTGCGAACGGGGGTAGATCTAGGCGCGGGGTGTGCTTTGCGTTCAACAGGGGAAACTGCTCCCGAGGACGAGGCTGCGTCTTCGTCCACCGATGTTCCCGTTGTCGGCCCAGCGCTACGTGGTGGTACATGGTATAGAGGTGCCACTGCAACTCGCAGCGAGTGCTAGTGGCCACCCCGGCCGCGCGCCGAGATCTCAGTGTGTGCTAGATACGATTTTCATGATGAGATACGTACTTATGTACGTACGAGCAGTGCCTGCGTGTTGCGTGAAGCATTGCTAACAAGTGCTAAAAGTCTTTCAGTGCTAAAATAATCGGTGCGTGTGATTTTTTTCCTTCCGATATGAAAAATCGTACTGTTACGATTTTTCACACTTTTTAATCTCAAAAATCGTAACAAATACGATTAAATCGTATGGGTTGGCAGGTATGCTATACATGTATATCAAAAGAATTTAGGGAATTTTTAAAGCAAGTCAAATAATCAAGATTTCACTGAAACTGTTACTTACATGCTGTGAATGTAGATTATGTTTTGGAGAAAAGAGATAAAGACATGTATCATAGTAAATTAAAAACACTTCGTTCTCTCTCATTTTATCCCTACTGATAAAGCTACCACAGAGGTACTTCAATGGCTGCTAAATTTTTCCACCAAGATAAAAATCTTATCCATATAGTACATCTCAGATGTACTTCAGTATTCCATTTAGGACATCAAATGAGCATGATTTCACTTAGACAAAAATAAACTACTAAGACAATTTTTCTAGCATTTAGAAGTTTATGCTAAGGAAGGCTCCAACGTTTACTAAGAATTAAAGCAAGCACTTCCTTCTTGGCCGTTAAAAGACCCATCTGATCAAACAAGTGATATATGATTGGACTGGATGTGTTGTTCAAATTATTCAATGGGGAATATCTTATTCTAAAAACGAATGAAGGAAACTTTTAAATCATGTCAGGTACCAGAAAATTTCAGTGAAATTGCTATAAAAGAATCGTGAATGGTGATTATGAACAGCTAAAAAGAGATAAATGACAAAATATTCATATAGATAAAATTCTTTCTCTTTATTCTTCCTCTTTTCACTTAGATAAGGCTTCAGCTAAGGCAGTTTTTTCCTATTTCTAAGATTTCTCTACACCCTACTTTTCCTATGTTGGAGAAGAGAACTTTCTTGCCATACACAAAGCTAATAAAGCTAAGTTATGAAACAGATGAAACATGAATGACTATTTTTATCTTTTTAATTTTTCAGCGATATACACAATCTTATTCAAATATTAAACCTGGGAAGAAGGTGCGTATTTCATCCAGCAAGTATAAGAAATAAGTATGATTTCCCTCAAATAAAAATAATTAGATAAATTTTCTTCACTGGCAAGATCACACCAAATGGCTTCAACATTAACAATTAATAATTTTAAACAAATCCCAATTTCCCATTGTTAGTCCCATTTCATCCAATAATTAATAAAAGAATGAGGACGTTGTTGGAAATATTCAGTGAGGAACAAATCTTTAGCCAATTACTATACATGTATATCAAAAGAATTTAGGGAATTTTTAAAGCAAGTCACATAATCAAGATTTCAGTAAAACTGTTACTTACTTGCTGTGAATGTAGATGATGTTTGGGAGAAAAGAGATAAACACAAATATAATAGATTAAAACACTCCATTCTCTCTCATTTTTTCTACCACCCACAGATCAAGCTATCACTGACAAACTGGTCAAATAATTGATACATGAACTGACTGTATGTGTAGGTCAAAGTTAAAAAGAGATAAATGACAAAATATTCAAATGGATAAAATCCTTTTTTTTCTTCCTCTTTTCACTTAGATAAGGCTACAGCTAAGGCACGTTTTTCCTATTTCCAAGATTTCACTACAGCCTACTTTTCCTATGATGGAGAAAAGAACTTTCATGCCTTACACCAAGCTAACAAAGTTAAGTTATGAAACAGATGAAACATGAATGACTGTTTTTATCTTTTTAATTTTTCAGCGATATAGAAAATCTTATCCAAATATCAAACCTAGGAAGAAGGTGTGTATTTCATCCAACAGGTGAAATAAGCATGATTTCACTCAGACAAAAATAAATTATTAGATAAATTTTCTTCACTGGCAAGATCACACCAAATGGCTTCAACATTAACAATCAATAATTTTAAACAAATCCCAATTTCCCATTGTTAGTCCCATTTCATCCAATAATTGATAAAAGAATGAGGACGTTGTTGGAAATATTCAGTGAGGAAGAAATCTTTAGTCAATTACTATACATGTATATCAAAAGAATTTAGGGAATTTTTAAAGCAAGTCAAATAATCAAGATTTCAGTAAAACTGCTACTTACCAACTGTGAGGGTAGATAATTTTTGGGAGAAGAGATAAAGAGAAATGTCATAGTAAATTAAAAACACTTTATTCTCTCTCCTTTTTTCCCCACTGATAAAGCTTCCATTCAGGTACTTCAGTGACTGTTAGATTTTTTCCAAAGAGATATCAAATCTTATCCAAATATTACATCTCAGATGAATTTGTGTATTTCATTTAGGACGTCAAATCAGCATGAATTCACTGAGATATAAAATATACTACTGATACAAATTTTCTATCATTTACAAGAGGATCCTAGGGAAGGCTTCAACATTTACAAGGACTACACGCAAACGCTTCTTTCTTGGTCATTGAAAGATTTATCTGATCAAGCAGTTGATATACGAATTGACTGTATGCGTAGTTGAAATTATTCAAAGGGGAATATTTTATTCAAACACTACATCTAAAAAAGAATGAAAGGAACTTTCAAATCATGTCAGGTAATCAAGAATTCGGGGAAATTTCTATTTGAGAATCGTGAATGTTGATTATGAATAGCTAAAAAGAGATAAATAACAAAATATTCAAATGGATAAAATCCTTTTTTTTCTTCCTCTTTTCACTTAGATAAGGCTACAGCTAAGGCACGTTTTTCCTATTTCCAAGATTTCACTACAGCCTACTTTTCCTATGATGGAGAAAAGAACTTTCATGCCTTACACCAAGCTAACAAAGTTAAGTTATGAAACAGATGAAACATGAATGACTGTTTTTATCTTTTTAATTTTTCAGCGATATAGAAAATCTTATCCAAATATCAAACCTAGGAAGAAGGTGTGTATTTCATCCAACAGGTGAAATAAGCATGATTTCACTCAGACAAAAATAAATTATTAGATAAATTTTCTTCACTGGCAAGATCACACCAAATGGCTTCAACATTAACAATCAATAATTTTAAACAAATCCCAATTTCCCATTGTTAGTCCCATTTCATCCAATAATTGATAAAAGAATGAGGACGTTGTTGGAAATATTCAGTGAGGAAGAAATCTTTAGTCAATTACTATACATGTATATCAAAAGAATTTAGGGAATTTTTAAAGCAAGTCAAATAATCAAGATTTCAGTAAAACTGCTACTTACCAACTGTGAGGGTAGATAATTTTTGGGAGAAGAGATAAAGAGAAATGTCATAGTAAATTAAAAACACTTTATTCTCTCTCCTTTTTTCCCCACTGATAAAGCTTCCATTCAGGTACTTCAGTGACTGTTAGATTTTTTCCAAAGAGATATCAAATCTTATCCAAATATTACATCTCAGATGAATTTGTGTATTTCATTTAGGACGTCAAATCAGCATGAATTCACTGAGATATAAAATATACTACTGATACAAATTTTCTATCATTTACAAGAGGATCCTAGGGAAGGCTTCAACATTTACAAGGACTACACGCAAACGCTTCTTTCTTGGTCATTGAAAGATTTATCTGATCAAGCAGTTGATATACGAATTGACTGTATGCGTAGTTGAAATTATTCAAAGGGGAATATTTTATTCAAACACTACATCTAAAAAAGAATGAAAGGAACTTTCAAATCATGTCAGGTAATCAAGAATTCGGGGAAATTTCTATTTGAGAATCGTGAATGTTGATTATGAATAGCTAAAAAGAGATAAATAACAAAATATTCAAATGGATAAAATCCTTTTTTTTCTTCCTCTTTTCACTTAGATAAGGCTACAGCTAAGGCACGTTTTTCCTATTTCCAAGATTTCACTACAGCCTACTTTTCCTATGATGGAGAAAAGAACTTTCATGCCTTACACCAAGCTAACAAAGTTAAGTTATGAAACAGATGAAACATGAATGACTGTTTTTATCTTTTTAATTTTTCAGCGATATAGAAAATCTTATCCAAATATCAAACCTAGGAAGAAGGTGTGTATTTCATCCAACAGGTGAAATAAGCATAATTTCACTCAGACAAAAATAAATTATTAGATAAATTTTCTTCACTGGCAAGATCACACCAAATGGCTTCAACATTAACAATCAATAATTTTAAACAAATCCCAATTTCCCATTGTTAGTCCCATTTCATCCAATAATTGATAAAAGAATGAGGACGTTGTTGGAAATATTCAGTGAGGAAGAAATCTTTAGTCAATTACTATACATGTATATCAAAAGAATTTAGGGAATTTTTAAAGCAAGTCAAATAATCAAGATTTCAGTAAAACTGCTACTTACCAACTGTGAGGGTAGATAATTTTTGGGAGAAGAGATAAAGAGAAATGTCATAGTAAATTAAAAACACTTTATTCTCTCTCCTTTTTTCCCCACTGATAAAGCTTCCATTCAGGTACTTCAGTGACTGTTAGATTTTTTCCAAAGAGATATCAAATCTTATCCAAATATTACATCTCAGATGAATTTGTGTATTTCATTTAGGACGTCAAATCAGCATGAATTCACTGAGATATAAAATATACTACTGATACAAATTTTCTATCATTTACAAGAGGATCCTAGGGAAGGCTTCAACATTTACAAGGACTACACGCAAACGCTTCTTTCTTGGTCATTGAAAGATTTATCTGATCAAGCAGTTGATATACGAATTGACTGTATGCGTAGTTGAAATTATTCAAAGGGGAATATTTTATTCAAACACTACATCTAAAAAAGAATGAAAGGAACTTTCAAATCATGTCAGGTAATCAAGAATTCGGGGAAATTTCTATTTGAGAATCGTGAATGTTGATTATGAATAGCTAAAAAGAGATAAATAACAAAATATTCAAATGGATAAAATTCTTTCCCTTTTTTCTTCCTCCTTTCACTTAGATAAGGCTTCAGGTAAGGCCATTTTCCCTATTTCCAAGATTTCACTACAGCCTACTTTTCCTATGATGGAGAAGAGAACTTTCTTGCCATACACCAAGCTAACAAAGCTAAGCTATGAAACAGATGATACATGAATGACTTTTTTATCTTTTTAATTTTTCAGCGATATCCAAAATCTTATTCAAATATCAAACCTAGGAAGAAGGTGCGTATTTCATCCAGCAGGTATAAGAAATAAGCATGATTTCCCTCAGATAAAAATAAATAATTAGATAAATTTTCTTCACTGGCAAGATCACACCAAATGGCTTCAACATTAACAATTAATAATTTTAAACAAATCCCAATTTCCCATTGTTAGTCCCATTTCATCCAATAATTGATAAAGAATGAGGACGTTGTTGGAAATACTCAGTGAGGAACAAATCTTTAGTCAATTACTATACATGTATATCAAAAGAATTTAGGGAATTTTTAAAGCAAGTCAAATAATCAAGATTTCACTGAAACTGTTACTTACTTGCTGTGAATGTAGATTATGTTTTGGAGAAAAGAGATAAAGACATGTATCATAGTAAATTAAAAACACTTCGTTCTCTCTCATTTTATCCCTACTGATAAAGCTACCACAGAGGTACTTCAATGACTGCTAAATTTTTCCACCAAGATAAAAATCTTATCCATATAGTACATCTCAGATGTACTTCAGTATTCCATTTAGGACATCAAATGAGCATGATTTCACTTAGACAAAAATAAACTACTAAGACAATTTTTCTAGCATTTAGAAGTTTATGCTAAGGAAGGCTCCAACGTTTACTAAGAATTAAAGCAAGCACTTCCTTCTTGGCCGTTAAAAGACCCATCTGATCAAACAAGTGATATATGAATGGACTGGATGTGTTGTTCAAATTATTCAATGGGGAATATCTTATTCTAAAAAAGAATGAAGGAAACTTTTAAATCATATCAGGTAATAAAAAATTTCAGTGAAATTGCTATAAAAGAATCGTGAATGGTGATTATGAACAGCTAAAAAGAGATAAATGACAAAATATTCATATAGATAAAATTCTTTCTCTTTATTCTTCCTCTTTTCACTTAGATAAGGCTTAAGCTAAGGCAGTTTTTTTCCTATTTCCAAGATTTCACTATACCCTACTTTTCCTATGTTGGAGAAGCGAACTCTCTTGCCATACACAAAGCTCATAAAGCTAAGTTATGAAACAGATGAAACATGAATGACTATTTTTATCTTTTTAATTTTTCAGCGATATACAAAATCTTATTCAAATATCATACATGGGAAGAAGGTGCGTATTTCATCCAGCAAGGATAAGAAATAAGTATGATTTCCCTCAAATAAAAATAATTAGATAAATTTTCTTCACTGGCAAGATCACACCGAATGGCTTCAACATTAACAATTAATAATTTCAAACAAATCCCAATTTCCCATTGTTAGTCCCATTTCATCCAATAATTAATAAAAGAATGAGGACGTTGCTGGAAATATTCAGTGAGGAACAAATCTTTAGCCAATTACTATACATGTATATCAAAAGAATTTAGGGAATTTTTAAAGCAAGTCACATAATCAAGATTTCAGTAAAACTGTTACTTACTTGCTGTGAATGTAGATGATGTTTGGGAGAAAAGAGATAAACACAAATATAATAGATTAAAACACTCCATTCTCTCTCATTTTTTCTACCACCCACAGATCAAGCTATCACTGACAAACTGGTCAAATAATTGATACATGAACTGACTGTATGTGTAGGTCAAAGTTAAAAAGAGATAAATGACAAAATATTCAAATGAATAGAATCCTTTTTTTTTCTTCCTCTTTTCACTTAGATAAGGCTACAGCTAAGGCACGTTTTTCCTATTTCCAAGATTTCACTACAGCCTACTTTTCCTATGATGGAGAAAAGAACTTTCATGCCTTACACCAAGCTAACAAAGTTAAGTTATGAAACAGATGAAACATGAATGACTATTTTTATCTTTTTAATTTTTCAGCGATATACAAAATCTTATTCAAATATCAAACCTGGGAAGAAGGTGCGTATTTCATCCAGCAAGTATAAGAAATAAGCATGATTTCACTCAGATAAAAATAAATTATTAGATAAATTTTCTTCACTGGCAAGATCACACCAAATGGCTTCAACATTAACAATTAATAATTTCAAACAAATCCCAATTTCCCATTGTTAGTCCCATTTCATTCAATAATTAATAAAAGAATAAGGACGTTGCTGGAAATATTCAGTGAGGAACAAATCTTTAGCCAATTACTATACATGTATATCAAAAGAATTTAGGGAATTTTTAAAGCAAGTCACATAATCAAGATTTCAGTAAAACTGTTACTTACTTCCTGTGAATGTAGATGATGTTTGGGAGAAAAGAGATAAACACAAATATAATAGATTAAAACACTCCATTCTCTCTCATTTTTTTACCACCCACAGATAAAGCTATCACTGACAAACTGGTCAAATAATTGATACATGAACTGACTGTATGTGTAGGTCAAAGTTAAAAAGAGATAAATGACAAAATATTCAAATGGATAAAATCCTTTTTTATTCTTCCTCTTTTCACTTAGATAAGGCTACAGCTAAGGCACGTTTTTCCTATTTCCAAGATTTCACTACAGCCTACTTTTCCTATGATGGAGAAAAGAACTTTCATGCCTTACACCAAGCTAACAAAGTTAAGTTATGAAACAGATGAAACATGAATGACTGTTTTTATCTTTTTAATTTTTCAGCGATATAGAAAATCTTATCCAAATATCAAACCTAGGAAGAAGGTGTGTATTTCATCCAACAGGTGAAATAAGCATGATGAAATTTTCTTCACTGGCAAGATCACACCAAATGGCTTCAACATTAACAATCAATAATTTTAAACAAATCCCAATTTCCCATTGTTAGTCCAATTTCATCCAATAATTGATAAAAGAATGAGGACGTTGTTGGAAATATTCAGTGAGGAAGAAATCTTTAGTCAATTACAATACATGTATATCAAAAGAATTTAGGGAATTTTTAAAGCAAGTCAAATAATCAAGATTTCAGTAAAACTGCTACTTACCAACTGTGAGGGTAGATCATTTTTGGGAGAAGAGATAAAGAGAAATGTCATAGTAAATTAAAAACACTTTATTCTCTCTCCTTTTTTCCCCACTGATAAAGCTTCCATTCAGGTACTTCAGTGACTGTTAGATTTTTCCAAAGAGATATCAAATCTTATCCAAATATTACATCTCAGATGAATTTGTGTATTTCATTTAGGACGTCAAATCAGCATGAATTCACTGAGATATAAAATATACTAGTGAGACAAATTTTCTATCATTTACAAGAGGATCCTAGGGAAGGCTTCAACATTTACAAGGACTACACGCAAACGCTTCCTTCTTGGTCATTGAAAGATTTATCTGATCAAGCAGTTGATATACGAATTGACTGTATGTGTAGTTGAAATTATTCAAAGGGGAATATTTTATTCAAACACTACATCTAAAAAAGAATGAAAGGAACTTTCAAATCATGTCAGGTAATCAAGAATTCGGGGAAATTTCTATTTGAGAATCGTGAATGTTGATTATGAATAGCTAAAAAGAGATAAATAACAAAATATTCAAATGGATAAAATTCTTTCCCTTTTTTCTTCCTCCTTTCACTTAGATAAGGCTTCAGGTAAGGCCATTTTCCCTATTTCCAAGATTTCACTACAGCCTACTTTTCCTATGATGGAGAAGAGAGCTTTCTTGCCATACACCAAGCTAACAAAGCTAAGCTATGAAACAGATGATACATGAATGACTTTTTTATCTTTTTAATTTTTCAGCGATATCCAAAATCTTATTCAAATATCAAACCTAGGAAGAAGGTGCGTATTTCATCCAGCAGGTATAAGAAATAAGCATGATTTCCCTCAGATAAAAATAAATAATTAGATAAATTTTCTTCACTGGCAAGATCACACCAGATGGCTTCAACATTAACAATTAATAATTTTAAACAAATCCCAATTTCCCATTGTTAGTCCCATTTCATCCAATAATTGATAAAGAATGAGGACGTTGTTGGAAATACTCAGTGAGGAACAAATCTTTAATCAATTACTATACATGTATATCAAAAGAATTTAGGGAATTTTTAAAGCAAGTCAAATAATCAAGATTTCACTGAAACTGTTACTTACTTGCTGTGAATGTAGATTATGTTTTGGAGAAAAGAGATAAAGACATGTATCATAGTAAATTAAAAACACTTCGTTCTCTCTCATTTTATCCCTACTGATAAAGCTACCACAGAGGTACTTCAATGACTGCTAAATTTTTCCACCAAGATAAAAATCTTATCCATATAGTACATCTCAGATGTATTTCAGTATTCCATTTAGGACATCAAATGAGCATGATTTCACTTAGACAAAAATAAACTACTAAGACAATTTTTCTAGCATTTAGAAGTTTATGCTAAGGAAGGCTCCAACGTTTACTAAGAATTAAAGCAAGCACTTCCTTCCTGGCCGTTAAAAGACCCATCGGATCAAACAAGTGATATATGAATGGACTGGATGTGTTGTTCAAATTATTCAATGGGGAATATCTTATTCTAAAAAAGAATGAAGGAAACTTTTAAATCATATCAGGTAATAAAAAATTTCAGTGAAATTGCTATAAAAGAATCGTGAATGGTGATTATGAACAGCTAAAAAGAGATAAATGACAAAATATCCATATAGATAAAATTCTTTCTCTTTATTCTTTCTCTTTTCACTTAGATAAGGCTTCAGCTAAGGCAGTTTTTTCCTATTTCTAAGATTTAACTACACCCTACTTTTCCTATGTTGGAGAAGAGAACTTTCTTGAGATACACAAAGCTATAAAGCTAAGTTATGAAACAGATGAAACATGAATGACTATTTTTATTTTTTTAATTTTTCAGCGACATACAAAATCTTATTCAAATATCAAACCTGGGAAGAAGGTGCGTATTTCATCCAGCAAGTATAAGAAATAAGTATGATTTCCCTCAAATAAAAATAATTAGATAAATTTTCTTCACTGGCAAGATCACACCAAATGGCTTCAACATTAACAATCAATAATTTTAAACAAATCCCAATTTCCCATTGTTAGTCCCATTTCATCCAATAATTAATAAAAGAATGAGGACGTTGCTGGAAATATTCAGTGAGGAACAAATCTTTAGCCAATTACTATACATGTATATCAAAAGAATTTAGGGAATTTTTAAAGCAAGTCACATAATCAAGATTTCAGTAAAACTGTTACTTACTTCCTGTGAATGTAGATGATGTTTGGGAGAAAAGAGATAAACACAAATATAATAGATTAAAACACTCCATTCTCTCTCATTTTTTTACCACCCACAGATAAAGCTATCACTGACAAACTGGTCAAATAATTGATACATGAACTGACTGTATGTGTAGGTCAAAGTTAAAAAGAGATAAATGACAAAATATTCAAATGGATAAAATCCTTTTTTATTCTTCCTCTTTTCACTTAGATAAGGCTACAGCTAAGGCACGTTTTTCCTATTTCCAAGATTTCACTACAGCCTACTTTTCCTATGATGGAGAAAAGAACTTTCATGCCTTACACCAAGCTAACAAAGTTAAGTTATGAAACAGATGAAACATGAATGACTGTTTTTATCTTTTTAATTTTTCAGCGATATAGAAAATCTTATCCAAATATCAAACCTAGGAAGAAGGTGTGTATTTCATCCAACAGGTGAAATAAGCATGATGAAATTTTCTTCACTGGCAAGATCACACCAAATGGCTTCAACATTAACAATCAATAATTTTAAACAAATCCCAATTTCCCATTGTTAGTCCAATTTCATCCAATAATTGATAAAAGAATGAGGACGTTGTTGGAAATATTCAGTGAGGAAGAAATCTTTAGTCAATTACAATACATGTATATCAAAAGAATTTAGGGAATTTTTAAAGCAAGTCAAATAATCAAGATTTCAGTAAAACTGCTACTTACCAACTGTGAGGGTAGATCATTTTTGGGAGAAGAGATAAAGAGAAATGTCATAGTAAATTAAAAACACTTTATTCTCTCTCCTTTTTTCCCCACTGATAAAGCTTCCATTCAGGTACTTCAGTGACTGTTAGATTTTTCCAAAGAGATATCAAATCTTATCCAAATATTACATCTCAGATGAATTTGTGTATTTCATTTAGGACGTCAAATCAGCATGAATTCACTGAGATATAAAATATACTAGTGAGACAAATTTTCTATCATTTACAAGAGGATCCTAGGGAAGGCTTCAACATTTACAAGGACTACACGCAAACGCTTCCTTCTTGGTCATTGAAAGATTTATCTGATCAAGCAGTTGATATACGAATTGACTGTATGTGTAGTTGAAATTATTCAAAGGGGAATATTTTATTCAAACACTACATCTAAAAAAGAATGAAAGGAACTTTCAAATCATGTCAGGTAATCAAGAATTCGGGGAAATTTCTATTTGAGAATCGTGAATGTTGATTATGAATAGCTAAAAAGAGATAAATAACAAAATATTCAAATGGATAAAATTCTTTCCCTTTTTTCTTCCTCCTTTCACTTAGATAAGGCTTCAGGTAAGGCCATTTTCCCTATTTCCAAGATTTCACTACAGCCTACTTTTCCTATGATGGAGAAGAGAACTTTCTTGCCATACACCAAGCTAACAAAGCTAAGCTATGAAACAGATGATACATGAATGACTTTTTTATCTTTTTAATTTTTCAGCGATATCCAAAATCTTATTCAAATATCAAACCTAGGAAGAAGGTGCGTATTTCATCCAGCAGGTATAAGAAATAAGCATGATTTCCCTCAGATAAAAATAAATAATTAGATAAATTTTCTTCACTGGCAAGATCACACCAAATGGCTTCAACATTAACAATTAATAATTTTAAACAAATCCCAATTTCCCATTGTTAGTCCCATTTCATCCAATAATTGATAAAGAATGAGGACGTTGTTGGAAATACTCAGTGAGGAACAAATCTTTAGTCAATTACTATACATGTATATCAAAAGAATTTAGGGAATTTTTAAAGCAAGTCAAATAATCAAGATTTCACTGAAACTGTTACTTACTTGCTGTGAATGTAGATTATGTTTTGGAGAAAAGAGATAAAGACATGTATCATAGTAAATTAAAAACACTTCGTTCTCTCTCATTTTATCCCTACTGATAAAGCTACCACAGAGGTACTTCAATGACTGCTAAATTTTTCCACCAAGATAAAAATCTTATCCATATAGTACATCTCAGATGTATTTCAGTATTCCATTTAGGACATCAAATGAGCATGATTTCACTTAGACAAAAATAAACTACTAAGACAATTTTTCTAGCATTTAGAAGTTTATGCTAAGGAAGGCTCCAACGTTTACTAAGAATTAAAGCAAGCACTTCCTTCCTGGCCGTTAAAAGACCCATCGGATCAAACAAGTGATATATGAATGGACTGGATGTGTTGTTCAAATTATTCAATGGGGAATATCTTATTCTAAAAAAGAATGAAGGAAACTTTTAAATCATATCAGGTAATAAAAAATTTCAGTGAAATTGCTATAAAAGAATCGTGAATGGTGATTATGAACAGCTAAAAAGAGATAAATGACAAAATATCCATATAGATAAAATTCTTTCTCTTTATTCTTTCTCTTTTCACTTAGATAAGGCTTCAGCTAAGGCAGTTTTTTCCTATTTCTAAGATTTAACTACACCCTACTTTTCCTATGTTGGAGAAGAGAACTTTCTTGAGATACACAAAGCTATAAAGCTAAGTTATGAAACAGATGAAACATGAATGACTATTTTTTATTTTTTAATTTTTCAGCGATATACAAAATCTTATTCAAATATCAAACCTGGGAAGAAGGTGCGTATTTCATGCAGCAAGTATAAGAAATAAGTATGATTTCCCTCAAATAAAAATAATTAGATAAATTTTCTTCACTGGCAAGATCACACCAAATGGCTTCAACATTAACAATCAATAATTTTAAACAAATCCCAATTTCCCATTGTTAGTCCCATTTCATCCAATAATTAATAAAAGAATGAGGACGTTGCTGGAAATATTCAGTGAGGAACAAATCTTTAGCCAATTACTATACATGTATATCAAAAGAATTTAGGGAATTTTTAAAGCAAGTCACATAATCAAGATTTCAGTAAAACTGTTACTTACTTCCTGTGAATGTAGATGATGTTTGGGAGAAAAGAGATAAACACAAATATAATAGATTAAAACACTCCATTCTCTCTCATTTTTTTACCACCCACAGATAAAGCTATCACTGACAAACTGGTCAAATAATTGATACATGAACTGACTGTATGTGTAGGTCAAAGTTAAAAAGAGATAAATGACAAAATATTCAAATGGATAAAATCCTTTTTTTTCTTCCTCTTTTCACTTAGATAAGGCTACAGCTAAGGCACGTTTTTCCTATTTCCAAGATTTCACTACAGCCTACTTTTCCTATGATGGAGAAAAGAACTTTCATGCCTTACACCAAGCTAACAAAGTTAAGTTATGAAACAGATGAAACATGAATGACTGTTTTTATCTTTTTAATTTTTCAGCAATATAGAAAATCTTATCCAAATATCAAACCTAGGAAGAAGGTGTGTATTTCATCCAACAGGTGAAATAAGCATGATGAAATTTTCTTCACTGGCAAGATCACACCAAATGGCTTCAACATTAACAATCAATAATTTTAAACAAATCCCAATTTCCCATTGTTAGTCCCATTTCATCCAATAATTGATAAAAGAATGAGGACGTTGTTGGAAATATTCAGTGAGGAAGAAATCTTTAGTCAATTACTATACATGTATATCAAAAGAATTTAGGGAATTTTTAAAGCAAGTCAAATAATCAAGATTTCAGTAAAACTGCTACTTACCAACTGTGAGGGTAGATCATTTTTGGGAGAAGAGATAAAGAGAAATGTCATAGTAAATTAAAAACACTCTATTCTCTCTCCTTTTTTCCCCACTGATAAAGCTTCCATTCAGGTACTTCAGTGACTGTTAGATTTTTCTAAAGAGATATAAAATCTTATCCAAATATTACATCTCAGATGAATTTGTGTATTTCATTTAGGACGTCAAATCAGCATGAATTCACTGAGATATAAAATATACTAGTGAGACAAATTTTCTATCATTTACAAGAGGATCCTAGGGAAGGCTTCAACATTTACAAGGACTACACGCAAACGCTTCCTTCTTGGTCATTGAAAGATTTATCTGATCAAGCAGTTGATATACGAATTGACTGTATGTGTAGTTGAAATTATTCAAAGGGGAATATTTTATTCAAACACTACATCTAAAAAAGAATGAAAGGAACTTTCAAATCATGTCAGGTAATCAAGAATTCGGGGAAATTGCTATTTGAGAATCGTGAATGTTGATTATGAATAGCTAAAAAGAGATAAATAACAAAATATTCAATGGATAAAATTCTTTCCGTTTTTTCTTCCTCCTTTCACTTAGATAAGGCTTCAGGTAAGGCCATTTTCCCTATTTCCAAGATTTCACTACAGCCTACTTTTCCTATGATGGAGAAGAGAACTTTCTTGCCATACACCAAGCTAACAAAGCTAAGTTATGAAACAGATGATACATGAATGACTGTTTTTATCTTTTTAAGTTTTCAGCGATACACAAAATCTTATCCAAATATCAAACCTGGGAAGGTGTGTATTTCATCCAGCAGGTAAAATAAGCATGATTTCACTCTGATAAAAAATATGATGATTAGATAAATTTTCTTCCATTGGCAAGATCACACCAGATGTTTTCAACATTAACAAAGAATAATTTTAAACAAATGACAATTTCCCATTGTTAGTCCCATTTCATCCAATAACTGATAAAAGAATGAGGACATTGCTCGAAATATTCAGTGAGGAACAAAATTATACTCAATTACAGTACTATATATCAAAAGAATTTAGGGAATTTTTAAATCAAATCAAATAATCAATATTTCAGTAAAACTGTTACTTACCCACTGCAAATGAAGATCATGTTTTGGAGAAAAGAGATAAATAGAGATATCCTAGTAGATTCAAAACACTTCATTCTCTCTCCTCTTTTCCCCGCTGATAAAGCTACCATGAGGTACTTCAGTGACTGTTTGATTTCTCCAAAGAAATATACATCTTATCCAAATAATACATCTGAGATGAATTTGTGTATTTCAGTTAGGACGTCAAATCAGCATGATTTCAGTTTAAATAATAAGATTAAAATATAGTACTGAGAAAAAAAATTTCTAGCATTTACAAGAGAATCCTAGGGAAGGCTTCAACATTTACAAGGACTAAAAGGAAGCACTTCCTTCTAGGCCATTAAAAGGCCCATGTGATCAATCATTGACTGTACGTGTAGTTCAATTTATTAAATGGGGAATATCTTATTCAAACACTACATCTAAAAAAGAATGAAGGAAACTTAAAAATCATGTCAGGTAATGAAGATTTCGGTGAAAGTGCTATTAGAGAATCGTGAATGTTGATTATGAATAGCTAAAAAGAGATGCTACAATAATGAATGCAACTCCCGTTCACTCATGCATAAAATTTTGATTTAATAAACTATAAAACTCACTCAGCAAACCTAAACTGATTGCAACTGATCATGAATTCATCATATCACCCTCAATTCTGTAACCTCCAAAGGACTCATCTCTCACAAATTGAAAGGTGCAATTCATGCGCAACCTAATTTTCATACCCTTTACAAAAATGAGTAGTGCTCACCCAAGCATGAATTATTTTCGGCCTTTTTTGGTCTCATATGAAAGTTGAGTCCATGAGCTATCCATATATATAAACCTTTTCTTCCAGAATCATGTATTTTTAATTTGGCGGCCATTTCAAAAGTGTAAAGTTTTTTTTTTGGGACGCACTGTAGAAAATCTTATCCAAGTATCAAACCTGGGAAGGTGTGTATTTCATCCAGCACGTATTAGAAATAAGCATGATTTCCCTCAGATAAAGATAAATGATTAGATAAATTTTCTTCCATTGGCAAGATCACACCAGACGGCTTCAACATTAACAATGAGTAATTTTAAACAAATCCCAATTTTCCCATTGTTAGTCCACTTTAATCTAATAATTGATAAAAGAATGAGCACGTTGCTCGAAATGTTCAGTGAGAAATAAAATTTTAGTCATTTATTATACATGTATATGAAAAGAATTAAGGGAATTTTTAAAGCAAATCAAATAATCAAGATTTCAGAAAATCTGCTACTTACTGGCTGCAAATGTAGATCATGTTTGGGAGAAAAGAGATAAATAGAGATATCATAGTAGATTCAAAACACTTCATTCTCTCTCCTTTTTTCCCCACTGATAAAGCTAGCATTGAGGTACTTCAGTGACTGTTTGATTTCTCCAAAGAAATATACATCTTATCCAAATATTACATCTGAGATGAATTTGTGTATTTCATTTAGGACGTCAAATCAGCATGATTTCCCTTTAGATAATAAGATTAAAATATACTACTGAGAAAATTTTTCTAGCATTTACAAGATAATCCCAGGGAAGGCTTTAACATTTACAAGGACTAAAAGCAAGCACTTCCTTCTAGACCATTAAAAGACCCATCTGATCAAACAATTGATAAATGAATTGACTGTACTCGTAGTTCAATTTATTAAATGGGGAATATCTTATTCA
>JAPZVO010000355.1:0-46191 GCA_029962745.1 Echinometra lucunter
GCAAACGGCGATTTTATTATCCTTCGTCTCACGAGACAATCACTAAGAGGACTACTTTGCTTGAATTTGAAAATATAGTTATTTGCCTCCCGCCGCGTGATAGGCCAATACACACAGTACGGTAAGGTGAGTCATACGCGCATGCGCACTCCTTATGTCTATTCTGTGCAACCGACCCTCGTATATTTTTCAAGCATTGGTTCACATTTTTTATATTTAAAAATACTTCCTGTGGATATTATACATTGAAACTTTCAAACTGGTATTTTTACACTATAACCCTTATGTTTATCCCATTTTCAAGTAACAAAACAAGATTTTTTAAAATCATTACAATGTTAACCAATGTCTTTAAAACTATCTTTATAGGATAGAGAGAAAGAAGAGAAGAGAAGCATTAATGATACCGGGGGCAAAGGGCAGACTTCCCCCGCCCCCTCGAGCGACTAATTACTAAAAAAAGGGGGGGAGGGAGAGAGAGAGGGTGAGAGAGAAAGTGAGAGAGAAAATGAATGCATTAGAAACAATAAGGTCGAGTATTCTTGTATTTAATTCTTAGACTTAACAACACCGTTAACTCAGATATTAGAATGGTTAATTTTTAGGGACATTATCGATAGTCAATGAAGTAAAGAGCAAGAAAAAATAAAAGAGAAAACATAACAAATGAATTCGTGTTAATCACCTTCAGAAGACCCAGTAGATACCTCCTCCACCTTGACTGTTTTCGTCGGTTTCTTTACTGTGGGTTATTAAAAGGAGAATGAAATAAAAATTTAATAGGCATATGTTCACTGAATATGACTTACACTTGTGACTTGTTCCAACTTTCTTGACCTCTATTCCATTTCTATTCCCCACATGTCTTTGCCTGGCAAACACCTTATATTGCATAAGGAGCGGCTATATCTGTCATGTTTGTGTCACGGTAAAGTATTCTCTCAAGATTGAATAATGAAAGTATTCCAGAACTGAACAAAGGCAAATAACTTTCATGAATTCATTAAACTGTGATTTGATGCATATATCAAAATGTATTAAGCTGAATCATTTTCTGGACTTCTGTTATATGGGGCTTCTCATTAAATTGCAAAGTCAGAAAAAAACCCACTCGCTTCGAGATATTCATTACTGAATGAACCAGTCTTTGCATGGTATAGATTATTGTTATCCATACAAGACATCTGAGCAGGTAATTTTTCAACATTTTTCAAATCATATTGACCCAATTTAGAGAAAAGTCCATATCAATCAGAAAGCCGGTCCATATTTTTGATATACCACGTTTTTTTCGCGTACAAGAAATTTTGAGCACGCGCAAACAATCAATCTCGGTTTAAATGCACGAACGCGACCTATTGCGCTTGCAATGAAATTTGCATATCACTTCGTGCATCTAATGCGAATTTAATTTTTGGGAATGATTTTTGTTTTGCCTGTTATAGCTTGCATTTTTTTTACAATGTGAATTTAGATACATCAACTTTCATTTTTGTCATGAATTTGCTCAAGATGTCTTGTAGATAATAATTATGATATGGACTGGCCTTTCCCAGATATGACTTTCATATATTGCCCTCATTAGAGTCCTATCACCCTCGGCTACTGCCTCGGGCGATATGATCTAATCTTGGGAATATATGAATGTCATATCTCTATCAAGGCCAGTCCATATTACTTAAATATTCATTTTCAAACATTCAGTTTTGCGAAATAGCAGGAACTTCCAAGCAATCCATTTTCGTGTTTTTGTCATGGGTGAATGCATTAGAAACAATAAGGTCGAGTATTCTTGTATTTAATTCTTAGACTCAACAACACCGTTAACTCAGATATCAGAATGGATCATTTTTAGGGACATTATCGATAATCAAGGAAGTAAAGAGCAACAAAAAAGAAAACATTACAACTGAATTCGTGTTAATCACCTTCAGAAGACTCAGAAGATTCCTCCTCCAACTTGACTGTTTTCGTTGGTTTCTTTACTGTGGGGTATTAAAAGGAAAATTGATAAGCACGTGATCACTGATGTCTTGTGACTTGTTCAAACTTTTATGCTATCTAGCAAACCGCTTATACCGCATAAGGAGGCGTTTTGTATCACAGAAAAGTATGTTTTCATCAACTGCATATTAACAAAGGAGAGTTCGGCTGCAACGATTGAATAATAAAGTGTATTTCAGGATTGAACAAAGGCGAATAACTTTTATAAATTCAGTAACTGTGCTTTGACGTATTATATTAAACTAATTGTACTACGTGAATGAGAGCTTCCTTTAGAATAGCTGAGTTTCCCTCTCCTTTCGCATCTCGCCAGTCAGTGAGCATTTTTTGGGTTCCTGCGTACGTTACATCACCGTGAGGATGGTTCTTTGCCTCGTACATCTTTATGGCGGGAAATCCAAATCCAAGCACAAAACCCATAATGTCTAACTTGGTATTAATACCGATATCTTCTGCCAGTGATTCGATGATATCGTCTGTAACTTTGGTGTCGTCGCTGTCGTCTGGTCGCACTTTTTTCTGCAATGCAAGTGATTATGCATAGAAGGTCCAGTAAGAGATTGGAAATTGTGTATAAAATTTACGATTTTGTAAATATATACACTCTTAAAAATTCCAAGTCAGATTGACCCGGAAAAGAATCCATTGGGGCCACACTCCCTTCCAGGTCAAAAAATGACACGGAGTAAGATAAAAATTACCTGGAATAAGGTCAAATGTGACCCAGAACAAGTCTGCATGATCCTATTCCGGGTCATTTTTTTTTTACCCGGAACGGAGTATGGCCCCGACAGTTTTTTTTTCCAAGTCAGTCTGACCCATAATTTTTAAGAGTGTAGATGTTGAGTAATTCTTATGTCATTTTAAAGGTAAAACTTATCCACCTCTCTGTCCGAAATATACCAGAAGGCCTTCTAGCAGTGTCTAAAAGAGTGTCAAACATTCACATGCATCAGGAGAAGCTTTGAAGTCCCCTTTCTCTTTTGTTCAAAACTCTTTTTCCCCCTAAAAAGAAGCATGACATCAGTCAGCTGCTCTTTGGGGAAAAATAACCTGTCCCATAATGTGAAAAACTGTAGAAAACATATCTTTAGCTCATGAGTGGATTTACAGGGACAAAAGCGCCCCTACCACTTATCCTTTTGTTGAAAACCAAGCAGAATTTCAAGTTAAAACGCAACCTAAAATATGAAATGAATTCTCTAAAGTGCCTGTAATTGTGCACCTCTTTAGATTATTTTAGAAAAAAGTACCTGAGCACGTTTTTAAATAAGAGGGTTTCTTGAACCTAAGAGAATTTCTCAGGGAAATCAGAATTGCAAAGAACAAAGAATACAACTTAAGTGTTTGTAAAAGATATGATAAAACTATCCCCTCCCCTCCCACAATCCTTGAAGCACCCTTGTCTTAGTCAATAATCTTCTTACCTTTTTGTGGGAGGTAGATGGTCCAGGATTGGAATCGTTGCTCTTCCGCTTTGTACCAGACCTCTTAACTCCAACTTTTCTCCCTTTCCTAAAGCAATCACTGAAATCAAATAAAGCAGTCCCATTAGTTGTCAAAGATAGATAAATTTAGTTTTCCTTTTTGATGTCACTTTAACATAAAACACTTTATGTATCAAGTAATTCTAATGCCCACACATTTCTTATTGCACATTTGCAGTCCTTGCATGTAATACAATATCAAATAATAATGATAATGATATTTTGGATTTATATAGCGCCTAATACATTTCTAAGAGAGTCTCTAAGCGCTTTACAGAAATATGAGATGCACTTTAAATTTGTTTCTCTCTCTTTCTTTCTCTCTATGATTTGAAATGATGTTACAGTGAATGAGACTTAATAAATAGCACATTGTTAAAAGATCTGCATCATAAACGAGAAGATTTTCGGTATTATACGTTGAGAAATAATAAAGTCTCTTTCTCCACCGAGTTTCTCCATTGTCCTTGGCCGGTAGACGCCTTACATTGGAAGAAGTATAGACGATTGTAAATTAAAATATTGAGCATGATCCTGTTCTAACTCTGTCAAGGTCGACTCCATGCAGACTCCTGTCTCTACAGATTTATCAAAAAATTACGTTACCACAAGGGTGGCACTACAGGGGGCAGGGGGCCGCCCTATTCCAGTTATAGTACAATTCCACGGGGTTTAATCATAGTGTACCTTGATTTTTCGTTTGGGAGCCCCTTTGGTAGAACACTGCCGTACCTCGAAATCAATGACAAATACTGACATAAATCTTACGCATTACAAAAACAATACAGTACAATACAATAACAACAAATCATGTCTCCCTTTCTTACCCTGCTGCATAATTACTGGTAGTCATATTGATGACTGACCCACTCATTGTGTTGCCTTCCACCTTTGCATCCCCAGACGCTTTGATAGTAGGAGTACTTCCTCTCTGAGTTGTTGTTTCTGTCCCGACAAAATAACGGAAGAATTATACACGACTCCATGCTCTCAACACATATCAACACCACTAATACCACCACCACCACCACCACCGCCACCACCATCATAATCATCATCATAATCATCAAAAAACATCATATCGTCGCTGATTTTACGAACCGGCATACAAAGCGTTTTTCATGAAAATTTTCAATTTTGAGATTTTCACATATTCTCATTTGTATTAACATAAGCTACCTATCAGCAAAATTTCAGGTCATAAAACGCTTTAATTAAAAAGTTATACAATTGAGGAAAAGCGACCTGTGTCACAAAATGCCAAAATTTGAAAAAACGAATTTTACGAACCGGCATACGTTCAGTGCGCGTTCAGTATGCCAGTTCGTAAAGCTTGACAATACGCGCGCCACAGAAGTTGTGATTTTACGAACCGGCATAACTTGCTAATTCGTGTCTGCTAAAAATGAGGTTACATAAACACAACGTTTTAATTCTGAATCTTCTTGGAAATGGTAAGTATATGTAGTTTCCTATACTCAAGTAATGAATATGTATACATTTTTTGGTTAAGACAATTGTAAAATTGTGATTTACTCAATTAATATGGTTATTATTTGATGATTATTTCGTCTTACTCTGTCCTTGTCCCACACATGGATTATGTTGTTGGCTATTGACTTACGTGTATTCTAATGATGAAAAACTTATTAACTTAATAATAACTTGCATAATTATACTGAATCGTTCAATATAGTGGGTTATGCTCAGTGATCATTAAGAATACCAGATAAACTTACGGTCAAGTCACATCAGTGATAACAGTTCTGATCTTGTTATGGTAAGAACTCGTCCAACGTTTAATGTTAAATTTAACTTAAGCTTTGCCATTGTAAGCCCGGATTGTAAGCTGGGACTTAGTTTAGTACGTCGTGCCATAGGGGTTAGGCCTAACTGTTGGATGTTCTGGTCTAAAAAAAAATCAACTAGAAACAGTTAGGCTCCTGGACCTTAACTTTCCCGGAAATCTAGGAACCTGTAGATAAGCACTTTATGCTGTAATGTAGGTCAGTATGTGAGAGCTTAGGCTGGGTCCAGCCGCTGCACAGTGGGCCAGGATAGCTCCAAAGTGCGCCAAAATTCATATTCACTCAGTTTTACTCTAATATTATGGTTAAATGATGGGTTTAAGGGTAATCAGATACGTAGAATCCAATGAAAACAATTTCAAACACATGTGACGTCATTAAAACACTGAATTCTGATTGGCTGCCGAAATCAGTGAGAGCTTATGTCTCTATGAGCCATTCGAAGTTCTTCTCAATAAACTTTTGCACATTATGTCATTGCTTTTCCCCTCCACATATCTCAGTATAATGTACAGAAAGTCTTTTATAGGTATGAATGTACAAAGTAATTCTTCAGGTATCATGGAGTTAACGAACACATGATACTGACTGATGAAGTCCATGCATTCTTGTAGTCCATTTTTCGTAGGCCTATTGTTCATAACGTAAGAGGAATGCATTATTTCGAAGAGTCTCGAAATTATTTCCGAAGAATTACCTAGAAGAGGAATATATGCAGATAGATAGATGGATAGATGGATGGATAGATAGATAGACAGATAGAAAGATATGAATATGTGTAAATCACAGGAGTAAATAGATTGATGAATATGAGACAGATGGATGGATAAACAGAAAAATACCTCTAGATATGTGGATGAATAGGATATAGATAGATAGAGGAATACTATACGGATATGGATGGATGGATAGATAGAGAAGGATACGTGTAGATAGATAGGTAGATGAAAAGATAAATCGATTGAATCGATCAGTCATGAGTTCAGCACCTTGAACCATGTGTTTTTAAATGCTACTGGAATGATAACAGATTAGGAAAAAGGAAAATGAAGTAAATAATAAAAGCAACTAAGAAAGGGTTTCAGTTGTATGAAAAACTGCATGAAATAAATATTATAAAAGAATTAATGAATAAGTTTTAGGAATTCATACCGTGTGCATGGTGTGAATCGTCACCTTTTAGCTGTGAAGTGTAGAATCGAAATCATGTGCCATACATATATCGCAGGGGAAAGTTTTAGCTTTAAGTAGTTAGTACCTTAACCTTTGGAAGAGGGTTTTTTTTTTGGAAACTAAATCAAGTCCTATAATAATATTTATAAATCTTGTTTACTTCTTATTGAGTTTACGGGACCTTGCCGTGTAAACAGTACCGCTATAGAGAGCGTCTGGCCAACTCGGTTGCGTTAGGTTACACTATGGCGCAATTTCTTTTGCATATTGTGCTTGCCCAACGTACAAACAAAACGCTCCATGTTGTTACCCATACGGCACCGCGTGTAAAGAGTCAGGCGCGCCCCATGCGCCGCTGTATAATGACGGAGAATCCTTCAGCAGCCGCGCCGCGACCCAAAATAACCTGATTTTCCGGGTAATGTGCCAGGGAAAATCGGCTCTAACATAAAAAGTGGCAGAAGGTGGCAGCCAAATTTGATATCAGCTTAAAGCTGAGACATCAGGGAAAACGCTGGTGATAAAATTGTTTTGGAAATCCGTGGAAATCTAAACGTTTCTTCTTGATTTATGAAAAACATGGAAAATCAGTCAATTTTGTACGATAATTACCTTATTATATTCACGAAGATTGTGTTTCTATCCATTTTAACCCATTCATACAGTCAAATGAACTATCAGGAATATGTGGGAGCAATTTTAGATCGATAAGTTTAAAACTACATGTTTAAATAACTTATTTATCAAATTGGTCACTATTTGCACTGAAACGCACAATATGTCGAGTTTTGCGGTTTGAAGTAGGAAATTCACACCCTTAATGTACATACCGGAGTTAGATATTTTACTGAAGTATTCTTCAAAGTATTGTCTTTCAACAGGGCATGACAAAAATTGAAAAAATTAAATTGCCCAAAATGACTTTTGGCGCACTTTGGTCTCGCCCTGGCCCACTGTGCGCTGGCCCAATTTGGACTGTTTTCCCCTCAATATGAGAGGAGGATTGTGTAATCATTAATGGTTAAGCACATCGCAGTGGATTACATTAATGGTTTGCCTCTTATTAGGCCTAATATCGTAATGCAAATGGAATTTCCTGGGTTTATTTAAAATTTCCACAGAGAAAACGTTAAAGATTCATAAACAACCTTAAAATCAAAATCGTCCATTCTGGCAGGGTTAGTAAAGGTTGTGATGAAAGCTTGAATCTTAGAAGCGAGATCTAGACTTAAGGCTAGGTCTAGAGTCTAGATCTTGGTCTAGACTAAGTCTAGACCTTTATGTTGTAAGTAAATTGAAAACTTGTATTTTCTATACTGATTTGCGCTATGTTTTTTGTGACAAGTAAACAAAATTATATTTTGTCACAAAGATGTCTACATTCACATCTACCAAAGAAAAAGATTTAAAATCATTTCTATAGTTTCAGGGGTAACAAGGTAGTGAATTACCTAAGAGTGATCCTGGGCCCTAAGATCAAACACCGAGATGCATGGGTTCACCAAATTATGTCAATAGTTGTTATTGATTTCAAAATGTAATAATATCCAAAATCCTATGAAAGCACATAAAGACATTAGATAATTATGTGATATGTGCTATTCAAGAATGAATTATTATTGTTATTATTATTGTATGTATTTTTCCTTTGTCTAATCAGGTGGAGTTTCTCTAGGATGCCCCTATCCAGTGGGACAAGGACAAATCTACGACGTATCGTTTCCTGATGTCAAAATGAGAAAGAACGCATGCAGTGCCAAGGAGAGGAACTGTGGTCAAGATGAAATGGGGCACCAAATGGTGGTTGGAAAAGATTTTATCAATATACAGAACGTGAACTCACAGAAACTCTAATCTTCCAAATTAAGGTCCTTAATTACTGTACTGTAATTACCTTAATTACTTCGTAGAAATATGAATGTTTCTGCTAATTAATGCACACTTTCGAAATGACTTTTATAAAGACTGGGCACATCAAATGATTTGTTATGCAGTAGTGCAATGCATTTACTTTTTTTTTCCATTTCAAATTCAATACAATTCAATATCGCTTTGTGCAATATTTAGAAAATGTGTTGCTTATCATGTTCAATAGAACCTTAGTGTCACATCTCAACCTCAAACTACAGGCTAGATGGATAACAATTCAGTCCAGATATTAGAAGCATAGTTACTGGTTTATTGCTCCATACTTGTTGTTGTGCCGTCGCTTACATCGCGCACATGCCATTTGACCTAGGGGTCAAACTAGTTCATTTGCATATTCATGACATCCCTTTTCCACCAGAAATAAACTTTATCCAAGATAAGATTTTTTTTTTCCACTTCAGTTAATAAACTTTTATTGCCTTCACAGAAATTCTTTTGTCAACTGTGTGTTTGAGTAATGTACTGTATGATCCATAATATTCAAACATCTGCCTGCCTCTTTTTTTTTTGTATAAACAACAACTAACATCTAACACTACCGAATCTTTCAGTAATAATTTCCTCAACGGTAAAACATTAACACAATCTTAAAGACATTCCATGTATGTCAATTCCCGTATACAACACTTTTATAGCATACACCTTCAGAAGATGTAATTCCAGTCAAATACTCTTTGCTAGAAGAACTAATTTGCATCTGTCTTGTAAATGTATACAGTGCGTGTTCATACGAACTTGGCAGTTTGAACCAAATGAAACAAATACAATTTTCTTTTTCAGAAGTAAAAGCAAAAATAACTATCACACTCTTCCCTCGGAGCGGAGCGTGAAGTGAAACCTCTTTATGACTTCACCTTAAGACTGTTGAGACACATAAAGAAAATCATCTATTTTCTGATCATACTCTGCATATGACTTGGATAGCTTTCAGTGCTGCATGTACCACAAGAAAAGATTTTAAGTGTTTTTCACAATGAATACCAATTTTAGAAATGGTAAATTCCTCATACCCATCACAATTAAATTTTAAAACCAATTTGACACAATATGCAATGTATGATCAGAGTATGATCAACTCACATCATATAAATGTTTCAATGACATATCAACTGCATGTGTGTTAAGTCTTCTTTATAACTTGAGTTCAAAATATTCCTCTCTCTCTGTTGAATGATGTTAAACTCTTAAAATATTTTAGAGTTCTCATTATCAGTCAGCGTTCATTTTCATTGAACATTCTCTCTTCAGCGTTCTTATTCCATTGTTCTCAGTTAAAGTGTTCTCAATTTAGCGTTCATTTTCAGCTGATAGGCTCTCACTTGAACTGCAACTTCAGCTAACTGTCCTAGTCTGTTAATCACAATCAACTGCAATGTAGTAGACAATAACTTTGCTAATAATAACTCGGCTGATAATCACTAAGCTGGCACTTTCCTCTTCTTGCAATAAAACATTAACATAAACAAAATTAACCAAGGGCAGCGTACAGGCTTTCACCCAAACTTTTCTCATATTGGGCAGCGTACAGGCATACACCGAAACTTTAAACTTTCATTGAATATAGGGCAGCGTAAAGGCGTGCACCCTATCATTAAACTTTTCATTGAATATAGGGCAGCGTAAAGGCATGCACCCTATCGTTAAACTTTTCATTGAATATAGGGCAGCGTACAGGCATGCACCCTGTATATTTGCTAAAGATATTAAATTGTGAAATATTTGTAACACTGAGAACTTAAAATGACTGAAACCTCACATCACTTCCACTGGATAGTTGTTTCCAAAAGATTTATCCAATCACCATATCATTCCAGCACATAGTCAGAAAATCGCTTTGGCTTCTGTCGATGCCTCTTTGGTCTGCTAGATGCGAGATCTGATGTCTGGTTGGATGATGGTACTTCCGTTGGATACTTAGTCTCTTCATCTCGGTTTTGATCACTAGTCTCGACACCACTCTCTGTTGTCAACTCAGCACCAGCACCACTGTTAGGCTGTGATATTCCTGTCTCAGCACTCTGATGATTATACCTTTTCACGTGTGATGCATTTCTGTCATACATCACCCCTTCTGGAGAACGAACAGTCACCATGTTGCCTTGTCTGGATACCACTGTGTATGGTTGTGGTATGAATGGAGTGTCCATCTTGCTAGCAACCTCTCTTCGCACAAGAACTTCGTCTCCCGGCACTACATCTGAATGTTTAGCACCTCTCCTGGCATCTGCATACAGTTTCATTTTGCCTTTCATCTCAGCGTCATGATCTCTCAGTTCCTGGTCATTAAGAGATTCACTCGCTACTGGAAGCTTCGTCCTAATCTTCCGCCCGAAGAGTAGCTCAGCTGGGCTCTTACCAGTTGCACTGTGTGGAGTAGCTCTGTAGGCTGCAACATACACCAACAGGGCCTCCTTCCAGTCCTTGCCCTCTGACTGAGCAATTCTCATTCTCTTCTCTAGGGATTGGTTCTGTCTCTCAACCTCACCGTTCGCCTGAGGCCACTTAGGTGTAACCCTATGGTGGTGTACACCAGTCACTCTCATATAATCTGCGAAGACTTGCGAAATAAACTGAGGTCCGTTGTCAGAATACAGCGTCTGTGGCAAACCATGCCTCGCGAAGACTTCTGCTAGAGCTGCCACAGTCTTTTCTGCTGTCGTAGATCGCATCACCACATATTCGTAATACCTACTGTAGTAGTCGATGATCACCAGAATGGATTCACCAGATGGTAGGGGTCCTAAAAAGTCTACAGCAACATCTACCCAGGGTCCTGTAGGCAACTGAGTACTTCTTATTGGCTCTGGCGGGTTGCCTCTGCTCGTGATCTGGCATCCATGGCAAGTTTTCACAAACTTTTCCGCCTCTTTCTCACACCCAGGCCACCACACCTTGGTTCTCAAGTTTTGCTTTGTACCAATGATTCCTAAGTGTCCTTCATGAGCTAGGGACACTATTCGTGGTCGCAGTGTGCTTGGAATCACTAGTCTGCTTCCTCTCAACACGCACTGCCCAACCACACAAAGCTCATCTCTGATTGGTACATATGATTTGTATGAGCACTGATCCCAATGTCCATTCTGGATACAGTTTCTGATATCTTTCAGTTCTGGATCATGCTCAGATTCTCTTTCTACCTCTCGAGTAGTCACTGCTCCTGGAGTAGACTGCATAGCGATGAATCGCACAAAGCTCTCAGCTTCTGTCTCCAGCTTCGATGCTGTACTACCATCTCCAGACAATAGTCTTGACAAGGAGTCTGCTATGTTCCTCTTCCCTGGTACGTACATCACCTTATACCGGTACTGTTGCAACCGCAACATCCAGCGCTCGATACGTGCACACGGCTTCGATCTTGGTGAGTATATAACTTCTAACGGTTTGTGATCTGTCACCAGCTGGAATTCGATTCCATACAAGTAAGGGTGGAATCTCTCACATGCCCATACCAGTCCTAGGGCCTCTTTTTCAGTTTGCGAGTACCTTCTCTCCACATTCGTCAACGCTCTAGCATAAGCATAAGCTATGATCCTTGGTCCTTCAGCATGAATCTGCACCAGAACAGCTCCCAGACCAACTGGACTTGCATCAGCAATCACTTTCGTCGGTGGCTTGGGATCATAGTATCCTAAAGTCTCTGCACTTGGCCATGAGCAGCGGAAGGCATTTAATACTCTGAAGGGCATCCTTCAGAGTATTAAATGCCTTCCGCTGCTCATGGCCAGATTCGAAGGGCATATCTTTCCTGGTCAACTTCCTCAAAGGATTGGAGAGGGTAGCAAAGTTTGAAATAAACTTCGCACAATAATTCACAAGTCCCAGGAAGCTTCTCATCTCAGTTGCATTCTGTGGCTCTCTGGCATTGGCAACTGCTTCCACCTTGGCCTTGGCTGGATTCAGACCTTCACTTGTAAGTCTATGCCCCGTAAAATCTAATTCGGTGACTCCGAACTTGCATTTCTGGGCGTTGACCGTTAGTCCTGCCTCTCCAAGCTTAGCTAAGACTGCTCTAAGCCTTACATCATGCTCTTCACGCGATCTGGTATGGACGATAATATCGTCTGAGATGTTGGCTACACCTGGTATACCCTGGATGACACGGTGTATTTCATACTGGTATATCTCTGGTGATGCGTTGATACCGAACAACAGTCTTTTATATCGGTACAGTCCACAGTGGGTCACAAACGTCGTCACATCCCGTGAGTTTGGATCCAACTCTAACTGGTGATATCCCCATTTTAAGTCGATCTTTGAGAAGATTTTGCTCGCAGTTAGCTCTTGCAACACTTCTTCCACTGTGGGAATTGGGTGCCGTTCCCTTTGTATAGCCTCATTGGCTCTTCGCATGTCTATGCATAATCTAATGTCATTGTTGGGTTTCGGCACGATGACTACTGGGCTCACCCACGCAGTAGAGTGCTCAACTGGTTCTATAATATCGAGCTCCGTGAGTTCCTTGATTTTGGTTTCTACTTTTTCACGTAGGCCCAACGGTGTTCTGCGCACGGGCTGAGCAATTGGCTTGACAGTCTCGTCTACAGCCAACCTGACTTGGCGTCCCTTTCGCTTTCCAACCCCGTGGAACACACCATCAAATTCACTCTTGAGGTCTTCATATGACTGCATCACTGAGTTAACTTGAGCAGACTGCACCCCAACTTGAAGAATTCCGAGTTCTCATGCAGTACTTTTAGAAAGTAGCGGCTCTCCCTCTTCTTCAATGACGGTAAACTCAGCTTCAACTTTCCTGCCACCAACTTCAACTAAGGTGGTAAAACAGCCTATGGTGTGCAGAGGTACTTTGGAAGCGTAAGGACATAACTTCCTGCTGCATCTCCTTGACGTGCACACAATTCTCTTAGATTTGAGTTTCTCCCACAGCACTCTGTCAACTACATTACTGTCACTTCCACTGTCCACGATAATAGGCACTGTCACACCACCAATTATCAAATCAACTTTCTCGTGCTGACTTGTTATGCCATATACAGCAAATTGGTAGTTTTTTTTTTCATCTCTGATTTTGTGTTTACAGTCACAATCAGCAACAGCCTCATCACTACTTGAAGAGTTACCTTTAACCTGCCGAACTCGACCTCGACCTTGCTTTGACTTAGGTCTCTGTCCTGAACTAGCACCGGATCTTTCCTTGCCTTTCTTGTCACTACCGAACTTGGCTTTCTTCTTGCTCTTCGTTTTACATTTCTTTGCAAAATGGTCACGACCTCCACATGACCTACAGGTCTTGCCTTTAGCTGGACACGAAGCATCGCTTCCAAAATGACCTAGATTTCCACATCGATAGCAGTCGTGTCCACTCTCAACATTACGACTGGACTTGTTATGTGACGTCTTCCCAGAGCTAGTAGTGAGCTGGTTCACTTGGCCTCCACCAGACCTACCATCCAGTTTCATGGACTGAAACTGTGCTTCCACCGCTTCAAACGACTTGGCGATGACCAAAGTCTCTGCTAGAGTAAGACTTTGTCCCTTCTCCAACAGTTTACGGCGTAGATTATTGCTTCTGCAATTCTGTACAACTTGATCTCGGATCTGATTGTCCTCATCAGCACCATAATCGCACCCTTGAGCTGCCTTTCTCAGCCTAGTTACCATGTGGGCTACGGTTTCCGTCTCTTGCTGAGAAACTTGTCTGAAAATATGGCGTTGGAATGTAGCATTCGAAGAAATAACAAAATGTGCATTAAGGGCATCAACAGCTGCTTTGTAATCAGCCTTACCTCCAGTATTGGCCAATGTCTTGAAAATCTCACGTACTGATGCTCCAGCACAGTACAACAGCAAAGCCCTCCGTCTGGTGAGTTGTGACGCCGGCGGCGTATCGCTCTCCTCAAACAGCCCGAGACTGTCGGCGTAGGCATCAAACTCTTCATACCACGCCGTCCACCGCGCACTCACAACACTTGCGTCTCCATCCGTATCGAACGCATTTACTCCTTTTACACCAGACATTTCAATTCCTCCTGACGCCATGTTCTTTGCTCACAAGCTCAAAGATATTCTAAACATCCTCGTCGCCAGTGTCACATCTCAACCTCAAACTACAGGCTAGATGGATAACAATTCAGTCCAGATATTAGAAGCATAGTTACTGGTTTATTGCTCCATACTTGTTTTTGTGCCGTCGCTTACATCGCGCACATGGCATTTGACCTAGGGGTCAAACTAGTTCATTTGCATATTCATGACACTTAGCTGTATGAAGTTGTATGTAATTTTACATTGCAGTGAAATCCAGACTATAAGACCGATGACCTCTCAGCTGATAAAGCCAGGTTTAAAGCGATGACCCCCTCCCCCCCCCCCCCCCCTCCCTAGATTAACCTTAATTATGTTTTGACTTTCTCTTGCATATTTTCCTGCATATAACATGAAACCATTTTGAAAAAAACTTCTGTATTTCACTGTATTTCAATTCAATTCTCAAATGATATGAATTAACCCTTATCCTAATGCTAAATGCATATAATACTATTTTAGGATGCCTCTGAAGTTGATGCCATGATGCAGCTGTCGATGCACGACATGACCATGATAAATTCTCATCACTTCACTGAGATTGCTCATACAAACAAGATTTGGGTTCAGTTCAATTCAGATAAGTTTGTCATGAAATTATAATAAAAGAGCTGAAGCCCACTTGTTAGATTTAAGTAACTAGACACATTGTTTCGTATGTGTTTATTTTTATGTGTTTACAGTATCAAAAAAAGGAAGGGAACTTTATAATCAACTTCTCTTAGCTCCGTTCATTACTGATGCTCATGCAGTTGTCGAATTGAATTAATAAACGTGATTTGTATTTCATTAATCAATATGATCAAAATCAGACATACTTGTTTGCTTGAATGTGATGTTTTGATATAATGCATAATTTAAGATACATTTATTTCTAATTCTAAATACAGTGTGTGAAATAATATAGAAATTAGAGAAGGGATAATAAGAAATGAATTTTGCACACTTGATGCATATTCATAATTTTCAGAATATGAACGTGAAAAGGCATTTTATGTGAAAGCGCACTTGGCTTGTGTTATGAAAAAAAAAATCTTATACCTAATATGTACAGTTGATACTGAATTACTTCTTGACATTTACTCATTTGTGCTGATGAATTTTTCAATTGAATGAACTGCATTTTGGTTTCCATCAAATGGTATAACTGAGTTTGAAAAAAGTATTATGTTGCTAAATGCATGTACCTGTATACAAAGTTTGCTATGATGTCAAAGCAGTTGTTTTTCATGTTATAAATTTTATGCCTAGATTTAAGTGATAATGTTTCGTTTTACTGTTTACTCTTCACTGTGTACAACAGTTACATAAGTTATGTACATCCTAACTGTAATTCATCATAGGCTTTCATGTTAAGTAATTTGATAATCCACTTTATAAGAAGACAATATAGAAATCAAAGAGAATAGATGTGTAAAATAAAACAGAAATACATGTAACATGTTTACATATATCAGTATCATTAAAGTTGACAAGTTACAACTGACTGGGCCCAAGGGCCCCCCCCCCCCCTTGATTAATTGTATGTGTAGTTGTAATGAATTATCATTTTTTAATTTTTAATTCTTACTTTCTTTGTTTTGTTTTAAAGTTCAGTTACTTGATATGTAGGAGGAATTATTTAACCCAGAAAAGCTTCACCTCTTTTTAAAGTTCCCTTATCTCCTTATCTGTCACGCTACTACACATGCATGGACTGTACAGAAAATGTTATTTGATGTAAATTGGTAACGAACAAACAATCCAATTTTAGAACCGTGGGGTTTTTTGTTTCTCCCTTTTTTTTTTTTTTTTTTTTTTTTGCAAATGAACTGATCATAACTTCAGAACCTATTTGTATATTTCTAGTGAGCCTCTGGTTGTTCTTGTCTTTGTAGCATTCTAAAATCAATAATAAGGGTCTAACTTTTATTTTGCAGATCTGTCTGATTTTTGTTTCATGTTATTATGATTTGATTCAATCCCTTTTACATGTCTAATTAGATACATTTAACATTAGCTTGAAACGTACTCAGAATCATGCTGTCTTTAAAGAGCTGGATGATGTCGATATCAACTTCAATGAGGCATGAGATTGAGATTGGAATGTCAAGAACGTGCTACAGGTCTAGAAGAATTAGATAAGAGAAGAGAATGGAATTGTGATAGTAAAGGGATGTGTTCATGGGGAAATGGAGCAGTTTTTTTCTGGAAGCGAAATAATAAAAATAAAGCTGAGTGTGTGTGTGTGTGTGTGTGAGAGAGAGAGAGAGAGAGAGAGAGAAGTGGTATGTTTTCGCTGGGGGGGGGGGGTAGACTTTAGAAACAAGGACAGGTCATGGGAAGGAATTAATGGATGAAAGGGGTATTAAACATGAATGAAAGAGTAGGAACGAATACAAATTGTTCATTTAATTCAGTATGCATGATATGTCAGGATTATACGGTGATTTTTCAATCCCAGTTGGACAAAAGATTGACCTTGAACCCCTTGAACCCAACCCCGTTAAGAACTGTGTGCATAATCCTACTGATATTACATATGCCGATTCGTAATGCTGCAGCTTGCCTACGCGCAGCCATGCATACGAACGAGTTTTACGAACCTTCATATCATTACGCGTGCCGGTGTCATAGTCGATTTGTTCCGGGCAGTCGATTGGATCTTCCAGAACCAATCGGCTGAATATTTACCCGCCGATTAGATCCGCTCTGGTCGACTAAATGCGATCGTCACAGTCGATTGGTTCCGACCAGGCGATTTGTTCCTTTCGACCATTCGACGAAGAGTTTAGCTGCGAAGGCGATCCGAATCTCTATTGTGCTAGGGTATCACGACATGGTAACACCCTTAAAGAAAAGTGTACTCTTCTGGTCACATTTTGGAGCCAATCAAACTCCTCCAAATCAGCCACACGTTGCCTATTTCAGAATTTGGTATACACGTAGAAATAGATATGGTAGAAATACACTGATTCCTGTTCATAAGGAGGGGGAGGGGACAGGGAATAAGGTCAGTTGTGTGAAGTTATGGATGCCAAGGCGTATGCTTGTGGAGGGGGGGGGGCGCTCGGCGAGGAATGGGATTTGTATTCCGATAACTCTATTCTGTCTATAAAGTTATTCTCTTATTCATTCGTTCCCATTTCCGCGTCAGCTGTTATATTGGTAATTCTAGAATCCTTCTTCATATTCTTATTTCAGTTTGTTTTATGTGTCTGTATATTAATTAATGCATGAATTTATCGGAGGCTGGTCATCCGATTCGGTTCCAAATTCTCTCACCATTCCCCCCCCCCTTTTTTTTTTTTTGATCACTTGTTCATTCTAAATTCACCAACTTGAATTTCCCTACTTTTAAGTCAGCTGAAGGGTTGATTATAAACGAAGCCCCCATGCTTTTCGGGCTGACCTGGAAGGAGTTTTTATGGCTAAATGTATAATATATATTCTTTGTTTTTGAAATATCAAACCCTGATTTTTTTTTTCGACTTCCTCTTTGTTTTGTTTTGTTTTGTTTTTTACTAAAAAGGAAGGGGAAAGGGATACTTTCTGTTCAGGGGTCCATTTACACTTAAACGAGTTTTTATTCTTTTTCACACCGTAATATTTTCTGTGTTTGCTAAAATAACAGCCTACATTTTTTTCATGGATTCTAGTAGTATCCATGATTTTTTTTTACGAACAATGATGGCTTTTTCTGCAAAGGGGCCCAATGACTCCCTAAATGTTATAAGTGTCAAAGTACAATTCTAACGATTCTTTCCCTCATCAAAAAAGAGTGAACGCATTCACTCTGTTACGGGTGAATTTGAGGAGTGCATTTAGAGTGAATAAGAATAAAACTCTTTTAGGGGTGACTTCAGAGATCAGTCAAGGTGTTGTGTTCTGTTGTGACAGACAACTAGACTCATAACCAGGCGCGTAGCCAGGGGGCGATGGGGGCGGTCCCCCCTCCCCCCGCCAAAACGCCAGAAAGAAAGGAAAAAAGAAAAGAAAACAAGAAAGAAAAAGCGTGAGCGAGATGAGAAAAAGGTAAGAGAATGTAAGAAAAGCGGGAGCAGACATAGTTCAGATTCTGAACGATTTTATTATAAGAGCAATCTCCCCCAAACGCGATATCCCCCAAACGCGATATCCCCCAACCGCTGCCAGGCCGAGAGATGGCGTGATCCCGAATTGTATACCGGCGAGGAAATTTTTTTTTTCCTCGCCCGTACAATTCGGGATCACGCCATCTCTCGGCCTGGCAGCGGTTGGGGGATATCGCGTTTGGGGGAGATTGCTCTTATAATAAAATCGTTCAGAATCTGAACTAGAGCAGACAAGGAACAACGACAAAGCAACGTCGGAGCTTCCTTAAGTCCCCCCTCCCTGCACCTTCCCCCTAGGTGATTCGCACGCTTCGCATGCTTACTACCGCCCCCCCCCCCCCCATGAAATCCTAGCTAAGCCACTGCTCATGACTCCATCGATGTAGAATCAAACTGCTAGTAAGTTTATTACATCACAACAACTCACATATACAGGTACATCTACATTCCAGACTACCAGTTACATAACATGTCTGGTGCTCGCTGAGTGACGCAGCAGGGGAGGAAATTAGTATAACAGACTGAAAACAGAGAGTGTGGGAACATACAGGCAGAGTGTGGGAAAATGATGATGATGATGATGTGGACTGAAATGAGATGAGATGAAGAAATTATTAGGACACAGTACAAGGATTTTGAGTTTTTTAATACTTAAAAAAAAAAAATCTTTATGTACAGATCAGTGCGTTAATTAGATCGAAGGGCTGAAAGATCGTCATTTATTAAAACAGACAAAAATTAATTTATTGTGAATTACGGTAAAAAGTGTCACACAAAGGACATTTCAAGAATTTTTTTTTTTTTTTGGGGGGGGGGGGGGGGGGTTTCCATGACTTTCTGCGCAGAGACTATGGGCAATTTCTAAAGTATTGTGCAGTTGCATGAAATAAGTAAGCCCAAAACTTCTTTGAAAGTTAAATTTTCTAATATTCATGGGGGGGGGGCTAAGTTAGATAGGGTAAATAGGGATAATAATATGTCAAGGAATTGTAATGACCTGTGTGTATATTGCAGGGGTTATATTCGAAACCATGTCCATTGGTTTAACTTCTGATTTATATTTATTACTGCATTATGAAGAAAACAATAAGTGGCATAATTTCGTATAATGTATCTATGTGGCAGCAGTTGAAAGGTGCATGTATTATGTGACATATTCAAGATAAAATTGAAAATTAGTTTCCACTTTACTGCAATCGTATTTTTTTCCCGATAAGTTGATAAGATGTAACTAATCCCTAGGTAATTCCGTTATTTTCTTTTGAGGTTCATCTGAGTACGCGAAGTATATTTTGCAGATTAATGCCCGGGATTAATGTTGCTTAGTTTGCATTAATGATTTGAACTTGTGTTTTCCGCCCTTCCGCTAGTAGGCACAAACTTTTCCATGCAATTTCTAAAAACTGAACAAATCAAAACAATAAACTATAACAACAACAACAACAAACACACGATTATCATTTGGGCTCTGATAGGAAGGGATCATGACAAACAGCATGAGCCTTATGTTGTTAAGGTTGTTGTTGTATTTTCAAATATTTTTTCAAATGATATTTTGTCCTAATTTGAAAAAATGAAAATATTTAAGTGTCACTTGGAGTATGCCACTGTAAAAGTGTGTTGTCAAATATAATTGTTTGCTCCTCTTAAAAGTTACATGCAATTCATTAGAAATCACCACATCTGCTCATCGAGAATTCAACATTGATATAACATAGACATTAATTGTTATACACAAGAAAAGAAAGTATGTTAGGTGCTATTACCTTTTCAGCACCAGCATACTGTTAATTGGGCATGGGGAAAAATAGCCCCCCCCCCTCTAAAAAAAAAAATTAGAAAATTAAATGAATAAAAAAAGGGAAAGGGGAACAAATTAAATTACCTCCCGGATATTATGTCCTGATCTTTGCATGACAAAATAACATTTTCATTAAACAAGTCGATTTTTGGATTACTCTCTTCGCTAGCTGGCAACTTTTCAGAAATGTGCTTCATAATTATGTCATGTTCTGCCCCCTCAAATTATTTTGAATAATTACGCCACTGTTTTTCAGGGAGAATTTTATTAGAGGGTATACTAGTATTTTCTTTGACGCTGGATATCATTTTGCAACCACAATGCGACCTAAAAATGGGTCAGTTGACGTTGGTAAAAAAAAAAAAAAAGTTGGGTAAAAAGATTTGACCAACAACCGAGCACTATAGAGAGCATTTTAAGCTACTCAAAGGCAAAAGCCAATATGTTGGGAAATGCATAATCTTGAGCAAAACACTGCCTATCAATACGTTGGGTTGACTATAAGCCCAACGCTGGGCAAAGCATTTGCCCATTTTTTCACAGTGCATATGCTTTAGGATAACGTATTGAGAATAAGACTTCTTAAAATAGAAATATAAACATTTTGTTAACTCCTTTGCAGACACTATCAGAATATCCGGAACATATAGATCAGAACTTTTAATGACTGTTCACTGCCTAACAATTCGTTGGGTTGACTATAAGCCCAACGCTGGGCAAAGCATTTGCCCATTTTTTCACAGTGCATATGCTTTAGGATAACGTATTGAGAATAAGACTTCTTAAAATAGAAATATAAACATTTTGTTAACTCCTTTGCAGACACTATCAGAATATCCGGAACATATAGATCAGAACTTTTAATGACTGCTATTTAAACCTATTCAATATGAACTGCATTTACAAAGACTTGAGAGACCGTTTGACAGACAATGTGTAATAATACTCTTGATAATATTAATAATCAAAATTCAGGGGGAGCGGAAGCGGAAGGGGGGCTGGCGGGGCTCCCCCACACTTTCGGCCAAAAAAATAAAACTTCATTAGTTTTAAAAAATTATAAAAATTGTAAATTTAGAAATAGACTTTCAAAATCTGAAAAAACCAAGGGTTCGGGGATGGGTGGGGGGGGGGGGGGGTTCCGCCCCTGAACCCCCGCTAGGGCCCTATCTGCAGGATCTGGATTTCGCCTGTTTGGGTGTCAGCTCCCCTCTCCCTCTAAAAACGTTTGGTGGCCTCTGAAATGTACCCCGAAACTCTTGGCTAATGTCGGAACCATACGTAACGTATCAGCCAAAAGTAGTATCAGACGTCTGGTTCCGCAGGAACGAATTAGCTAGTCGTTTGGTTCCGGGGAATGAATCGACTAGCTGTTTCGTTCCTGCGGAACCCGGAACACATCGACTATCACACCGGTTCGTAAAATAATCCCATAAGTACACGCACTATGTAAAATGCGCAAACGCGTGTTTTTACGAACCGTCATACCAATTCAAGGAGAGATTAAAACTACTAAGTAAAATACTGCGTTTCTTTCTTAAATATTCAATGCATGTGGGAGGATAGATGCCACTCTTAGTACACATTCAATTCTACGATGATTAAACGAAACTGCGGTGTTAAAATTAGCATGTTAAATGGGCAAAGTCTTTAAACGCGATTATCTCGGAAACTTGTTTTCGCGCAGTGAAGCTTCGTATGCCGGTTCGTAAAAACAGCGTCGATATAAAGCAGAATATTTGAATTCCTGACATACTGTGAGTAGTTTTATATAATATATGCACATAATAGTGATAGTGGTTTTTCTTGGTTAAATAGTTAGTTTAGTAAGGCCACTTTGTCTCATCTCGTGTGTTAAGATCTTAAACTGGTTATCATCAATTTTGAAATAACACAAGATCAGCTATTTTGTATTAGCAAGTCCATCATTTAAACATTGTGGTGTAAAATAATGTAAAGCATATTATGGTCATGAACTTACCAAGATATTAACGGAATCCAGCCAAACCCTTATAAATGACGAATTGTATTTTGATGGCGTTATATTGTAAAAATGATGAAACTATGCATTCCAAGAGAATCAATACTTACTGCGTGCTCTTTTTGGAAGGCTACTCGACGGTGTATCTGATAAAAAGGTAATTATAAAATTATAAAAAAAAAATATCAAAAAAAAAAACTATGATCTCGACAACGGTTAACTATACTGTGTACACTTTTATACATATTATCCGTGATAGACAGGGACAGAAAAAGGTTTCAGAAGAGAGAGAGAGAGAGAGATCCCTCCCCCGGCTTTGATTATACAAATCTCTTCACTCCAAAATGTGGAGAAAAAGTGTTAAAAGAATATGAAACGTAATATCACTAGTAGTAGTACACAGACCGAGTCAGAAAAAAGGTGCACACTTTTTAAATCTCTTGTTATTTCAAGACAGAGCTAGCTACTCATATCAAATAATTTGACCTAGAAATTTATCAGTAAATTTCATTCATCCCACGTATTTTGGCACCATTTTTGTGGGGCAAATCTTCACGGTTGACTAGATAAGAGTCGTTTTCTGTGACGATGTATTTAACCATTTGCGCCAAATCTGGGTTTTGGTTTTCATCTGATGTCGGTGTTGATCTAAAATTTGGTGTGAACTATCAAGACAAATGCAAATTCCACAAAATATTCATAATTTAAAGCAGTAGTAGCATATTTCTATGAAGTCCTTGCTTTGTCTATCCTTGTATTGTAAGAATCCACGACAAATTATTGTTGAATAATTTTACTAAATCTTTCGAAGTAGATTAAAAAATATCCTGAAAAATTCTCAGCAGAAATGTGTTTAGTTTTATATAACTTTTCTTTCAGGTATTTAAACATGTAAGTGATTACATCATTTCCTTTTTTAATATTAATATATTTAGAATAAGTGTATAATCACCTTCATCAGATTCCTCCTCATCTAGGGTGTATTGAATGAATTAAATTGAAACAAGGGTAAGAAGTAAAGCTTCGATTATTATATCGTAGGCCTATAATATCGCTGGCCATGATGACAAACTGTTTTGTGTTATATAGACAGCAATATAGTTAGGTGTGATTACTTGTGACCAATTTTACTAAATGGAATTCTGAAACAACTAAAACAAACAAACATCTACGTTAAAGCAATAAACGATGAAAACTTGGCTTGAAATTCAAAATTCAAAGTCAAAAAGTTATAAATATATCTTTTAACGTTTCCCCTATTCATGGTTGGCATGAATAAACGAATATGTAACTCCCTCTACTCTTAAGTGTGGGGAAAAAACTCTCAGTAGTAGCAGAATATTCCTGTGAAACCATTGATCTGTCTACCTAAAAGGATGGTTATTCAGTATTGTAAGAATCTAATACAAACTCGTTGAATCATTTTATCAAATCTTTCGAAGTAGATTGAAAATATCTTGACAACTTTTCAGCAGAAATGTATTTCGTTTCTATATACTTTTTCTTTCAGGTATTTAGATAAGCAGAAGACAATACATTATTTTTTCAATGGAAAGGACATTAATACTTGCATAATCACCTTCATCCGATTCCTCCTCATCTAGTGTGTATGGAATGAATTAAAGTGAAACACAAATGAGTTTAAAGCTTCGATTATTATATGGAATGTCGTAGGCTATAATGTCGGTGGCGATGATGACAGATTGTTTTGTGTTATACAGACAGCAATAGTTAGCTGTAATTACTTGTGACCAGTTTTACTAAATGTAATTTTGAAACATACAAAATTAAGAGAAGCAAATATCTGGTTTGGTAAAAAAAGAAATGATGAAAACTTGGCTTGAAATGCAAAATTAAAAACCAAAAAGATATCAATATATTTTTAAACATTTCCCCTATTCATGGTTGGCATAGTTTAATTCAAATAAACCCATGTGTAACTTCCTCTACTTTTAAGTGTAGAGAACAACTATTAAGGAATTCAGAAAATATACATATCTCAGCAGTAGCAGAATATTCCTGGGAAATTATTGATTTGTCTGTCTAAAAGAATGGTTATCCAGCATTGTAAAATTTGGTGTGAACTATCAAGACAAATGCAAATTCCACAAAATATTCATAATTAAAGCAGTAGTAGCATATTTCTATGAAGTCCTTGCTTTGTCTATCCTTGTATTGTAAGAATCCATGACAAATTATTGTTGAATAATTTTACTAAATCTTTCGAAGTAGATTAAAAAATATCCTGATAAATTCTCAGCAGAAATGTGTTTAGTTTTATATAACTTTTCTTTCAGGTATTTAAACATGTAAGTGATTACATCATTTCCTTTTTTAATATTAATATATTTAGAATAAGTGTATGATCACCTTCATCAGATTCCTCCTCATCTAGGGTGTATTGAATGAATTAAATTGAAACAAGGGTAAGAAGTAAAGCTTCGATTATTATATCGTAGGCCTATAATATCGCTGGCCATGATGACAAACTGTTTTGTGTTACATAGACAGCAATATAGTTAGGTGTGATTACTTGTGACCAATTTTACTAAAGGGAATTCTGAAACAACTAAAACAAACAAACATCTACGTTAAAGCAATAAACGATGAAAACCTGGCTTGAAATTCAAAATTCAAAGTCAAAAAGTTATAAATATATTTTTTAACGTTTCCCCTATTCATGGTTGGCATGAATAAACGAATATGTAACTCCCTCCACTTTTAAGTGTGGGGAAAAAACTCTCAGTAGTAGCAGAATATTCCTGTGAAACCATTGATCTGTCTACCTAAAAGGATGGTTATTCAGTGTTGTAAGAATCTAATACAAACTTGTTGAATTACTTTATCAAATCTTTCGAAGTAGATTGAAAATATCTTGACAACTTTTCAGCAGAAATGTATTTCGTTTCTATATACTTTTTCTTTCAGGTATTTAGATAAGCAGAAGACAATACATTATTTTTTCAATGGAAAGGACATTAATACTTGCATAATCACCTTCATCCGATTCCTCCTCATCTAGTGTGTATGGAATGAATTAAAGTGAAACACAAATGATTTTAAAGCTTCGATTATTATATGGAATGTCGTAGGCTATAATGTCGGTGGCGATGATGGCAGATTGTTTTGTGTTCTACAGACAGCAGTAGATAGGTGTAATTACTTGTGACTAGTTTTACTAAATGCTATTCTGAAAAATACAACACTAAAAGAAGCAAATATCTGTTTTAGTGAAAAAAGAAATGATGAAAACTTGGCTTGAAATTCAAAATTCAATCCAAAAAGATATCAATATATTTTTAAACATTTCCCCTATTCATGGTTGGCATAGTTTCATTTAAATAAACCCATGTGTAACTTCCTCTACTTTTAAGTGTAGAGAACAACTATTAAGAAATTCAGAAAATATACATATCTCAGCATTAGCAGAATATTCCTGGGAAATTATTGATTTGTCTGTCTAAAAGTCTGGTTATCCAGTATTGTAAAATTTGGTGTGAACTATCAAGACAAATGCAAATTCCACAAAATATTCATAATTTAAAGCAGTAGTAGCATATTTCTATGAAGTCCTTACTTTGTCTATCCTTGTATTGTA
The DNA here is from genome assembly GCA_029962745.1 of Echinometra lucunter. NCBI lineage: Eukaryota > Metazoa > Echinodermata > Echinoidea > Camarodonta > Echinometridae > Echinometra > Echinometra lucunter. The sequence goes on from JAPZVO010000355.1 coordinate 25,897, forward strand.
AGAATCCATGACAAATTATTGTTGAATATTTTTACTAAATCTTTCGAAGTAGATTATATAAATATCCTGAAAAATTCTCAGCAGAAATGTGTTTAGTTTTATATAACTTTTCTTTCAGGTATTTAAACATGTAAGTGATTACATCATTTCCTTTTTTAATATTAATATATTTAGAATAAGTGTATAATCACCTTCATCAGATTCCTCCTCATCTAGGGTGTATTGAATGAATTAAATTGAAACAAGGGTAAGAAGTAAAGCTTCGATTATTATATCGTAGGCCTATAATATCGCTGGCCATGATGACAAACTGTTTTGTGTTACATAGACAGCAATATAGTTAGGTGTGATTACTTGTGACCAATTTTACTAAATGGAATTCTGAAACAACTAAAACAAACAAACATCTACGTTAAAGCAATAAACGATGAAAACTTGGCTTGAAATTCAAAATTCAAAGTCAAAAAGTTATAAATATATTTTTTAACGTTTCCCCTATTCATGGTTGGCATGAATAAACGAATATGTAACTCCCTCCACTTTTAAGTGTGGGGAAAAAACTCTCAGTAGTAGCAGAATATTCCTGTGAAACCATTGATCTGTCTACCTAAAAGGATGGTTATTCAGTATTGTAAGAATCTAATACAAACTTGTTGAATCATTTTATCAAATCTTTCGAAGTAGATTGAAAATATCTTGACAACTTTTCAGCAGAAATGTATTTCGTTTCTATATACTTTTTCTTTCAGGTATTTAGATAAGCAGAAGACAATACATTGTTTTTTCAATGGAAAGGACATTAATACTTGCATAATCACCTTCATCCGATTCCTCCTCATCTAGTGTGTATGGAATGAATTAAAGTGAAACACAAATGATTTTAAAGCTTCGATCATTATATGGAATGTCGTAGGCTATAATGTCGGTGGCGATGATGGCAGATTGTTTTGTGTTCTACACACAGCAATAGATAGGTGTAATTACTTGTGACTAGTTTTACTAAATGCTATTCTGAAAAATACAACACTAAAAGAAGCAAATATCTGTTTTAGTGAAAAAAGAAATGATGAAAACTTGGCTTGAAATTCAAAATTCAATCCAAAAAGATATCAATATATTTTTAAACATTTCCCCTATTCATGGTTGGCATAGTTTCATTTAAATAAACCCATGTGTAACTTCCTCTACTTTTAAGTGTAGAGAACAACTATTAAGAAATTCAGAAAATATACATATCTCAGTGGTAGCAGAATATTCCTGTAAAATCATTGATTTGTCTGTCTAAAAGAATGGTTATCCAGTATTGTGAGAATCTAGGACAAAAGTGTTGAATCTTTTTGTTAAATCTTTCGAAATAGATTGAAAATATCTTGACAACTTTTCAGCAGAAATGTATTTCGTTTTCATTCCTTTTTCTTTCAGGTTTTTAAATATGTCAGTGATTACAACATCTTTTTTAGTAAATAGATTTATAATAAGTGCATAATCACCTTCATCTGATTCCTCCTCATCTAGTGTGTATTGAATAAATTAAATTGAAACAAGGGTAATTTGAAAGCCTCGATTATCATATCGAATGTCGTAGGCCTATAATGTTGCTGGCAATGATGGTAGATTGTTTCGTGTTGTACAGACAGCAATAGATACGTGTTAATACTTGTGACCAGTTTTAGCAAACAGAATTCTGAAAGAATTAAAAGAAGCAAACATCTATGTTGAAGCAATAAATGGAGAAAGTTTGGCTTGAAATTCGAAGTTCAAAACCATATTATAAACAAATCATATATTTCAAAAATATTCCCCTGTTCGTGGTTGGTAGTTTAAATAAACCCACTTATAACTCCCTCTGCTTTTAAATCGAAAGAAACTATTAAAATAAAGAAAAATAGAAAATATACATATCTCAGTAGTGCCACTATATTTTTGTGAAGCCATTGCTTTGTCTATCTAAAAGGATGGTTATTCAGTATTGAAAAAATGCAGGACAAAATTGTTGAATCTTTTTATTAAAGCTTTCGAAGTAGATTGAAAACATCTTGGCAAAATTTCCGCAGATATATCTGCATTTCATTTTTATGTAACTTTTCTTTCAGGTATTTGAATATATGTAAAATATTACATATTTCTTTTTAATAATTAGATTAAGAATACTTGCATGATTACCTTTATCTGATTCCTCCTCTTCGTGAACTGCATCTGGGGTGTATTGAATGAATTACAGTGAAAACAAGTAATATTAACGCTTAGCTCATTATATTGAACGTAGTAGACCTATATTGTCGTTGGCACCGACGACAGACAGCTCTGTGTTACAGGTATCAATAGATAGCTGTAATTACTTGCGACCAGTTTAATCAAATGTATGATATGAAACGAAAGAAAGTAAAAGAGGCAAATATCGATATTGAAAATAAATAATAGAAACCTGGCTTAAAAGTTTCGAATTGCGTTCCAATGCATTTCATTAATTTTCAAATATTATAAAGATATGACTAAATTTGTAAACACTTCCCTCCTATTCATTTCACTTAGGATGTAAAATAAACTTCCTATATTGTGGTATGATTGGTAGTTTGAATAAGCGGATATATATATATATATATGCATATCATCGAGACCCATCTAGACCCACCAAGTTTTGAATAGAGTCTTTAAATACTTATTCTAGCATATGCTCATAACTTTTTTTTCTTCTTTTTAAAGCAAATAAAGGTGTCGTGTCCCTTGCATTTATCACCTTTTCATGTTGGTTTTTATTTCATTTCATTTATTTTTATTTTTGTCATTCAACGATGTTATCCTGTCAAACTACTTCGATGCATAATAACTGGATGCTGTAATATCATTATTACAACTTAATCTTTGGTTGATTCTTTGATATCACTTTCGTTATCGATAATAATTAAAGAATATGTGTTGGTCATTATTATCAGCAGTATTATTGCATTACTATTAATAATACTAATTATTATTATTATTATTATTACTATAATTATTATTGATAATACTGCTGCAGTGGTTGTTATCATTATCATCATCGTCATCACCACTAAGTATTTTTATCATTTCCAATATTATATAATGAAGATTTACCTTTTCTAAAATGTTGCGCAACTATGCTGCACAGTGCACCAGTGTCAGCCTTCTCCAGAGCAGACTCCAGCTCTGCTCTTGTCGCTTTTCCTTTGGCCTTCATTTCCCAAGTATTCAGCACCTCAATCAAGGCTTCCTTGTAGTCTTTGAGATGTCTTTTCAAGATTGCCTGTGACTGAGCAAACTTCACGCCGAGTTTATTACAAAATTGTGTATAATTACCCGAAGGATATGCAGTAGCGATCGCGTCGTATAAGTCGCCTGTATCTTTCAAAATCTTTCCATCTAAAGGGAGAGGAAAAACGTAAATGATGCGAATAACCATTCTACACTGAGAAACGTAATGGCCCTCAGTGATTGCAAATTTAGATTTATTATCTGCCCACATCATTCCCCCAAATTAGCAGTTATTACCAGTGTATAATCTGTCGTATATTAGGCACAAACATAAACATAGATGATAACATAAAAAAGATGTTCATTATGTTAAAAAATAACTTAACCATTATACGTTTTAATACTAAGGCTCACAAGATATTAATCCAGCAGTACAGTCCGCAAAATTTTGAACCACTAAGCGTAATTTGGGGAATGATTTATATTTTGGATCAAATATTCATTAATCTTCCAGTGATTGGCTAAAAGAACTACACGTGGTCATTCTTATTTTCAACTATTTCATAATGTTGGCATGTATGGCACCATACGTGACTACATGGGGAGTGTCTCAAGAAGAGTCTTGTCGGTGATTTTCACGGACTAATTTGCTCTCAGCCAATCAGGTGCAAGGATTTTCAGTAGCTTATAACAGTTGTCGGTGAAAATCACCGACAAAACTCTTCATGAAACGCTCCCATGGTATACTGTTTGTAAAATGACGTCATTTTTTATGACATTTTCCGAATATTACACTATTTGTGAAATTATGTCACAACTATAAGCGCAATGAAACAGTCACCTAACCTAAAATACCATGAGCTACTCCTGCAGTGTCACGGCTACTGCCTTTTCCTATTTCCGATCACTTTGACCATTTATCACATAGCAACAAACTGTTGTGCCTGTTTTCTTGATGTGAAGTATTATCATTTCTCACTTTAACCAATTTGTATTGATCAATTCAAACATTTCATTGTATTTTCTGTTTCGATAGATGTCAGATAACAACAAAATATTAAACCTGTTTTTTTTTTTATTTTTATTTTTTACATTAAGCTGCTTGCATTGATCAAATCAATCATTTCCTTGTATTCTCTGTTTCGATAGATGTCAGAACATGCAGAAGTCAAATTTTGTTTACCTTGGGCTAAACGTAACCTTATATGTTTTCAGTTCAATTTCAATTCATCCTGGTTTTCTTCAAGATACTAAAAAACGATGTAAATAGCTCGTTTTTGTTCCTATTAAAAATGTGATTTGATTCAGTTTGGACATTATGAAAATATGAGCATATGACCATGAGAGAGAATAAAAAGTAGCCATGGTACAATATTGTTCTTTTGCTGATTTTTAAATGAAAATATAAAACAAATATACCCTGCTATAAAGTCCAGTTTCTGGCTAAAACTAGGCCTCGGTGACTCCAATAGTACCATCCACTTCGGGAATGCACCCTTCCTGCCAATAGTCTTAACCAGAAACTCCCATGGCAAAGTATTCGTACACTATTCGGCACTTTGATAATTCAAGTTTCTGTCGTCATTGAACACAATTCAGTAGTGTTTATTGTGAGGTTTGAAGATGAAGATTAAGTGTATAGCAGTCGTTGTAGGTCTCACCATTTGTGTCCCTGATTCCTGTCATGATTAGACGTCTTTATACTTATTCTAGCATATGCTCATAACTTTTTTTTTCTTTTTTTTTTAAAGCAAATAAAGGTATCGTGTCCCTTGCATTTATCACCTTTTCATGTTGGCTTTTATTTCATTTCATTTATTTTTATTTTTGTCATTCAACGATGTTATCCTGTCAAACTCCTTCGATGCATTATAACTGGATGCTGTAATATCATTATTACAACTTAATCTTTGGTTGATTCTTTGATATCACTTTCGTTATCGATAATAATTAAAGAATATGTGTTGGTCATTATTATCAGCAGTATTATTGCATTACTATTAATAATACTAATTATTATTATTATTATTACTATAATTATTATTGATAATATTGCTGCATGGTTGTTATCATTATCATCATCGTCATCACCACTAAGTATTTTTATCATTTCCAATATTAAATGTAGATTTACCTTTTGTAAAATGTTGCGCAACTATGCTGCACAGTGCACCAGTGTCAGCCTTCTCCAGAGCAGACTCCAGCTTTGCTCTTGTCGCTTTTCCTTTGGCCTTCATTTCCCAAGTATTCAGCACCTCAATCAAGGCTTCCTTGTAGTCTTTGAGATGTCTTTTCAAGATTGCCTGTGACTGAGCAAACTTCACGCCGAGTTTATTACAAAATTGTGTATAATTACCCGAAGGATAGGCAGTAGCGATCGCGTCGTATAAGTCGCCTGTATCTTTCAAAATCTTTCCATCTAAAGGGAGAGGAAAAACGTAAATGATGCGAATAACCATTCTACACTGAGAAACGTAATGGCCCTCAGTGATTGCAAATTTAGATTTATTATCTGCCCACATCATTCCCCCAAATTAGCAGTTATTACCAGTGTATAATCTGTCGTATATTAGGCACAAACATAAACATAGATGATAACATAAAAAAGATGTTCATTATGTTAAAAAATAACTTAACCATTATACGTTTTAATACTAAGGCTCACAAGATATTAATCCAGTAGTACAATCCGCAAAATGTTGAACCACTAAGCGTAATTTGGGGAATGATTTATATTTTGGATCAAATATTCATTAATCTTCTAGTGATTGGCTAAAAGAACTACACGTGGTCATTCTTATTTTCAACTATTTCATAATGTTGGCATGTATGGCACCATACGTGACTACATGGGAAGCTTCTCAAGAAGAGTCGGTGATTTTCACTGACTAATTTGCTCTCAGCCAATCAGGTGCAAGGATTTTTAGTAGCTTATAACAGTTGTCGGTGAAAATCACCGACAAAACTCTTCATGAAACGCTCCCATGGTATACTGTTTGTAAAATGACGTCATTTTTTATGACATTTTCCGAATATTACACTATTTGTGAAATTATGTCACAACTATAAGCGCAATGAAACAGTCACCTAACCTAAAATACCATGAGCTACTCCTGCAGTGTCACGGCTACTGCCTTTTCCTATTTCCGATCACTTTGACCATTTATCACATAGCAACAAACTGTTGTGCCTGTTTTCTTGATGTGAAGTATTATCATTTCTCACTTTAACCAATTTGTATTGATCAATTCAAACATTTCATTGTATTTTCTGTTTCGATAGATGTCAGATAACAACAAAATATTAAACCTGTTTTTTTTTTTATTTTTATTTTTTACATTAAGCTGCTTGCATTGATCAAATCAATCATTTCCTTGTATTCTCTGTTTCGATAGATGTCAGAACATGCAGAAGTCAAATTTTGTTTACCTTGGGCTAAACGTAACCTTATATGTTTTCAGTTCAATTTCAATTCATCCTGGTTTTCTTCAAGATACTAAAAAACGATGTAAATAGCTCGTTTTTGTTCCTATTAAAAATGTGATTTGATTCAGTTTGGACATTATGAAAATATGAGCATATGATCATGAGAGAGAATAAAAAGTAGCCATGGTACAATATTGTTCTTTTGCTGATTTTTAAATGAAAATATAAAACAAATATACCCTGCTATAAAGTCCAGTTTCTGACTAAAACTAGGCCTCGGTGACTCCAATAGTACCATCCACTTCGGGAATGCACCCTTCAGTTTGGAGTCACCTCCTGCCAATAGTCTTAACCAGAAACTCCCATGGCAAAGTATTCGTACACTATTCAGCACTTTGATAATTCAAGTTTCTGTCGTCATTGAAAACAATTCAGTAGTGTTTATTGTGAGGTTTGAAGATGAAGATTTAGTGTATAGCAGTCGTTGTAGGTCTCACCATTTGTGTCCCCGATTCCTGTCATGATTAGACGTCTTTTGATGAAGAGTGTTTAGAAATGGAACTGCAATATAATGAAACAAAGTTATGTATTTGAGAATTTATTTTCATACACTCTAAAAGCAAATCTTGTCATATTGTAGTCACTAGTACAGTTCTCGTAAAAACATATGACACATATACTAGTGAAATGACACGAACTCTATACAATATTTGACATAGGATCACACTTATTCCAACACTAATTTGACACAATTCTAGTAAAATGACCAGAATTATAGTAAACCTTTGTTTTTTTTTACTAGAATCCAGGTCATTTTCACTATTTTGTGTCAATTTTGACTAGCAGAGTGTTAGAGTTCTGGCCATTTTGATGGTTTCATTTTTGACTGGAACAGTGCTGGTCACCGTGCATGCGGCAGTCTTATCAAATCTGATAAGATTTCGAATGTATATGGCAACCATACTGATATCTCATAATAACCCAATATTATTTCCGAATAAAGATGAACCGTAGACCAAAACGACCCTTCAAACGCACAGTGTGCATTATCACAGACACAATGATAAACGACACCGTTTGTAACACTATACTTTCTTGTTCTACAGTGTGTCTCTAGAACTATAGTTATTTCAACAACCAAAAAAAAAAATGTAATTAATTACCCTTACCTCGACAATACAGGGAAGGAAGCTGTTATACTTTCAGGCGTATTTCGTAAGCAGAACTTGAGCAATTTCCAATATGGCGACTTGGTATCCTGCAGTCCACTGAACGGCGCCTGAACCTATTACAGAAATATCATCCAATGGCGGGAGTTCTCGCTCTACCAATGGCATAGCAACAGGGTTCGTAGGGGTCAGGGAATTTCTGGAAAGTCAGGGAATTTGAAAATACGTTTTCCAGAAGCAAAAAGTCGTGGAAAGTCAGGGAATTTGGCAATTTCCTCTGGAAAGTCAGGGAAAATCATTTATTCAAGATATTTGTTAAGATGGCCCTTTTAGTTTGTGTTATTAACTGAGGAAATAACATTTGTAAAATATGTTGTTTCACATGAAACCATTCCACAATTACGAATATATTGCATTGTGTCTGTTGTTTCCTTCGTATCTATATCTGTGAGATGCCTGTGTGTGTAACTTGTGTATCAAATGTTCAGTGTGGCGGGTGCCGTGGTGTTTATGTTCTATAACTGCATGCCACTGCACTATACTGTACATGTACTATGTTGTGTTCCGAAAAGTCCGGCTGGCTCCTCTAGTCTGAAATCTCCCGCACAATTGCCAAAATATTGATAGAATTTACATTTCACGCTAATGAAATGCCCTTCTAATGTCCACATTTTTTGAAAAGTGGTTTAATTTGGCCATGAACTAGCAGTTAAGATATTAATTAGTAGCTCCTTTTTGGCTAAGAAAGATCGACTTTTGAACAATAACGTGTGGCAGTTAATGCATCTACCACACAAAAATTAATATGTGGGCATGTACTAAAGGCTTCTGTACAGTCCCACATATCCATTTTCGTGTGGGATAATACTCACGGTATCATTCGGAACTCCAAACTTTCCGAGCCAAAAAAGGAACTGATAATTTCTCTGTTTATTGTTAGTAAATGACCAATTCAACTATTGTTCAGAAAGTCTGTACCTTGGAAGTTCATTTCATAGATGTGAAATATGAATTTTACTGATATTTTGCCGTTGTCAGGAAGGAGTCTTTCTATTATTTTCCCGATATATTTTTCCCATCCAGAAAGTAACATGAGCTGCTGGGCTGTTTCTAGATCACCCTCATTTTTGTTTCTTTTTTAATAGTAAACTTTAAAAAAAAAAACCACAACAAACTTTTGACCTAACCTGATTAAAAATGATTTTGCTACTGAGAAAAATAAATCTAATAAGAAATAAAGGATCTAAAAAGAAAATTCAGGCAAGTTGGTTCCCCCCCCCCCCCCTCCCTCATCCTCAGGCAATCAATTGTTTTCTTCACTTCCCTGATTTGACAGGGCAAATGAAGCTTTGGTTTTTTAGAGGCTTGTAAAGCTTCATTAATTTATTTTGTTGCAGTTTGTTGTTGTTCTTATTCTTCTTTTGTCATATTGCTCCACTGATGATTATCCTTTGCTTACAACATTAAATTTTGTTAAATCTATCAAAATAAAAGAAAAAAAAAAACACCTGATTTTTTAAAGATCAGTGCAGTTAATTTTGGTGGGAAAACCCCTCTCCCACAGTCATCTCCAAAGGCAAAGATACAATTTAAAAATTAAAAAAAACTTTAGAGCTTTAAATGTTTTCCTTTCATGCAACGTTAGACTTTTTACATCGCCATGAGAGTTAGTAGGCGTACTTTGAAACGGAAACATTTGAGATTTATTCTTCACACACTTTAGGGGTCCCTCTGAAATTCAAGTTATATCCGACTATCCTAGGTTGGTGGAAATTTTATTACTCATATTCTTATTGGGCTTGTAAAGGGTTATTGTTACCAAAACGGGCTTAGAACTTCACGTTATTTACTTATTGTTGTGGAAGTTTTTAGGGTGGTCAAACGAAAACCTCACATAATTCACTTGAGGGAAGATGTATGCATAATGGCACCATATTTGTATGGTGAAGAAAATGACGGAAAATGAATGTTAAAAAATGTTTTTAAAATATTGGTTGCACTTAGAAATACAGCGCGTAAAATGGTCATGGAAATCCACATTTATTGCTCTGGAAAGCCAGGGAAAGTCAGGGAATTTTGAAAATGTACAAGTGTATGAACCCTGTTAACCTGGTCCTATATTTTGTATTGAACTACCTGGGGTTACATAGGTGCATGTTCATGGAAATTCCCTAAAATAGAATTTAAAATGTAATAACACAAATCTACTACATGAAAATAATTATGAAAAAATAACCAGGAAGTAGATTTAGCTTACTTTAATACATGTCGCGCAATGTCTCTTTCAACATAGCGCCAGCACACGGACGCAGCTAGCATTTTCGTCAGTAGGCCTATTGTTTGAAAAGTTGATCAATTGCTCTTTCGACCTGTTCGTCAGGATATAGAAAGCATATTGTTATAGGGGTGATGTTCATTATTCCAAAGGTTAGTTATTCCGAAGGTTCGTTATTCCGAAACACGCAAATTGCGCATTTGTTCCGTTAGTCTGAAAATGAAAAAGGGTTCGTTAATCCGAACATTAATGTGGCGTTATTCCGAAAGTTCATTATTCCGAAGGTTCGTCAGTCCTAAAAATAAATAAGGTTCGTTATTCCGAAGGTTCGTCAGTCCTAAAAATAAGTAAGGTTCGATACTCCGAAGGTTCTATCACTGCCTATAGTCCGAAAATGAAATAAGGTTCGTTAGTACGAAAATAACTAACGAACTAGCAAACCGTATTTCATTTTCGGACTGACGAACCTTCGGAATAACGAACCTTATTTCATTTCGGACTAACGAAACATCAAAATAACGAACTTTAAGCTTTTTTTTTTTTCATTTTCGGACTAACAAACCTTCGGAATAATGAACCTTATTTCATATCCGGACTAACGTACCTTCGGAATAATGAACCTTATTTCATTTTCGAACTAACGAACCTTCGGAATAACGAACCATCGAAATAACGAACTGTAGCCGTTGTTATAAAGTTTTGCTTTCCCATGGCTTGATATCAAACAGCTAGTGATCAAAAGATTTCTTGATGACAGAGGTGCCGTGGTGGAATGGTTTTAGGCGTTTGACTGGAGACGCGAGAGTCGAGGGTTTAATCCCCGGCGTGACACTTATATGCACCTGAACAAGCGTTTGTCTACATTGCTCTTTTGTCGCATATGAAATAAATGGACATGCTGTTTAGGCATCTGAACACCAATGTTTTCAAGTGTTTAAAGAAAGAAAAGTAGAGGTGCCATAATCGAGTGGTTTAAGGCACTTGACTAGACCAACTGCTGGTCGTTTTAAAGAGAAGTCCACCCTAGAAGTTTCACTGTTTCAATAAAAGGAGATAAATTTGAACAGCATTTTAAAAAAGAAATGAGCGAAATCGGTCGAAGAATAAGAAAATTACACTCATTTACATTTTCTAGTAAATTACTCTCAGCTCTGCAAATTGGCAACACTGATGACATCCCATAATTAATGTATGTTCAGAAGAATTGCTTTCAACATAACATACTTTGACTATGGGGTATGTAAGAAAATGTGTAACTTCCGAGAAAATGGAGAAAATGTGAAATTTCATGTACAAAGTGAATGGAGACCTGCTCGCATATGATGTCATCAGTGTTGCCAATTTGCAGAGGCGAGAGTAGTTTACTAGAAAATGTAAATGAGTGTAATTTTCTTATGCTTTGACCGATTTTGCTCATTTCTTTTTTAAAATGCTGTTCTTATTTATCTCCTTTTATTTAAACAGTGAAACTTCTAGGGTGATGTGGTATCCTCACGAATTCACTTTCCCCGCGAATTCACCTTCCCCGATGGAAAAAGCGGAGGACCAAAAGCAGAAAAAGAGGGTTTCGTTCCGCCATCTGTACAAAGTAAGTAATACAAAATATTCAAGAGGTCTGCCTCAAAAAAATTGTAGCGAAAGCTTCCAAATCCAAGATGGTGTCCAAAATGGCCGCCAGTTTAACGGAATTTGAGTTTTTCAAGACAAAATTTGATACAAACATCCAATTGCAGCAAAATTGGTCTCATCTGAAAGAAAATCAAATTCCCTACAGTTTGATGCCATTTGTGAGTAATATCGAAGTAATTCGGTCCAGATTTTAGGCAAAAAATGCGTTTTTTGAGAATTTTTTCCCAAACATTTGCAAAATGCATGATTTAGCATAAACCAAGAAAGAAATTCAGAATTGTCTTGAAACCTTCCAGAAAACTTTCTTGATATTCAATAATCATCTGTGGAAAATTAGAAAGCAATACCACTCTCCTTTCTAAAGTTATAATGTGTCAAACTTGAAAACTCATATTTCATAAATTTCTCTTCTTGCATATGCATGTGTTATATTCCCATAGACTATAATGCATTAACATGCATGTGCCCTATGAAAAAGGGCAGACATGGATTTTCGCTCTACAAACCAAGTAGCCCATGCTTATATTTGCGCTTATTGACTAAAAATCTGGACCGAATTACTTCGACATTACTCATAAATGGCATCAAACTGCAGTAAATTTAATTCTCTTTGAGATGAGACCAATTTTGTTGCAACTGAATGTTTTTTATCAAATTTTATCTTGAAAAACTCAAATTCCGTTAAAATGGCGGCCATTTTGAACGCCATCTTGGATTTGGAAGCTTTCGCTACAAATTTTTTGAGGTAGACCTCTTGAATATTGTGTGTTATGCTTTACGCTTGAAAATGAGCATGGTCTACTTAGTTTGTACAGATGGTGGAATGAACTCAAAAACTAAGCTAGATATTTGACTTTGGCCCTTCGCTTAATTAGACTTGTCTTCGACTTGTCCAATATTTTTCCATAGCTCTTCCAATATTTTCACGTATACCACTTAAGGCCATCCAATATTATCTAAATATCAAAAATGTGAACCAATGTTTGAAATATATACGAGGGTCGGTTACACAGAATAGACCATAGACATATAACATCAGCGTATGATTCACCTTACCGTATTGTGTGCATTGGCGTATCACGCGGCGGGAGGCACATAACGGCATTTTCAAATTCAAGCGAAGTGGTCCTCTTAGTGATCGTCTCGTGAGACGAAGGATAATAAAATCGCCGTTTGCGTCTAACTTACACTTTTTCATTCCAAATTATGGGTGGTTTCAGGGTTTTTGAGTACAAATACAAGTACTCATACACATGTTTCATCTTAGTTTGAGAATGTTTTAAATCAGCTACTCACAAAGTTAGCCAATGCCTTTAATTGATATGAAGGTAATACGAGGGTCCCTACTGCACTGCCCTTGTGAAATGCGTTTAAATATACAGCAGCGGGGGCCTACAGCAATATGGATGTAGGTTTACCTTATAACCTTTTCTCGTATGCCGGTTTGTTGATTTTGTCGATTTCAAGAGGGGTTCACACAAGTCCTGCTTAATAGTATCGTAGGTGAAAAAAAAAATCAGTAAATGGACAGACGGCAAACATTAGCAAATCACTATCAGAAATCTGGCAACATATTTCAATAAAAGTTTAAAGATAGAAAATAGACTATGATGTTCATCTGAAGAGTACAGTGACTCCGTCTATGGTGTGTACAATATATTGAAAACAGTGCTAATGGTCGTGTTTACTGTTGCTTCACCATGGCATTGTCAGAGCTGCTACCATTGCACGTCCAATTCTGCTCTCTCTGAATCGCGTGAATGCTTGATAATGAATGGCGATATATGGATGAAAATTAATTTTGAACGTCAGTGATCGTGAATCTATCCAATCTCTTCACTGGAAATTGTATAGCCTCCGAATAGGACAGAGTGGGCTACTGGAGTAATAATATCTGGTGGTAATTTCTCCTAGAAATATTCGATATTTTTTACTTGATGTCTGTCGCGTCGATTCATGGTCTGACAGGATTGGCGTAAATCCGAGGGGTGGGGGAGGGATGGAGGGATATATCCCCCACTTTTTTGAGAGGGGAGATGGCGTGTATAAATATCCCCCCCCCCCCCCACACACACTTTTTAAGGAAGAAATGATATTTGAATTAATCTTTAAAATATAATCTTAATAATTTGTCGTAAACAAACCATCATATTTTAGAATTTCTATTTTAATATGTGACTTAAAACCAGAAAAGCGGCTATTTTTGGCTCGCTCACTTCGCTAGCTCGTCATATTTTCGAATTTTCATTTGAAAATGAAATTGAAATTCAGAAAAGTGATAATTTTTGGCACGTTCGCAAGATGAAAATTAAAATGTGTGTAAGGGGGGGGGGTCTGTGCAGGTGGGCGAGGGCGTGTGTTTATACATGTACTTAAGGGTGAGTTGGACAGAAAAAAAAAATCGGCAAAAAAGTCGATCATCCCCCCCCCCCCTTCCTCAAAGTGGATTTACGCCGGTGTCTGACAGAGCCAAGTTGATACCGCTTGAGTAGGCCGTTCACATCAAAATCCCCCAACTGCTTTTATTCCACCTCCCCCTGAGCCCCCCCCCCCCCCCCTCCGTCTCTACCCTTGCCGTTGAGGCCCTTTCCAAGAAGACACATGAGAAAAAAGACAATCCGTGGGCATAATGCCTTGGAATCTCCTTTTTTAGATATTACTATTTTTTAAATAAAACACAAAACTAAGTTAATACAATCTTCCAAGATGCGCTTATTTCTTATTCTCTTGAAAATAAATTTCATTGTACTCAATAAAACCTTCCAGTCCAATACTTACAATACCCCTTCAATTCGAAAAATAAAAGCTGGTGTTGTGGGGTTTACTAGGGCCGTTCACATCGAAATCCCAACTGCTTTTCATCCTCCTCCCCAGGGGCGTCGCAAGAGGGGGTGTGGGGGGGGGACAATCCCCCCCCCCCCCCATTCAAAATTCTTGTCTGCAAATTCGCGATCGCTGTCGGCAAAAAAAAAAAAAGAAGAAGAAGAGAGAGAGAGATAAAAAGGAGAGGGAAGAGGAAGGCGGAAAAAAGAGAAAAAAAGAGGAGTAAGGTGCCAAAATAGAGTCATTTTCGGCTTGTTTGCTTGTGCATTTTGACGACGAAATAATACTGGTGCCACGAAAGAGAGTGTATTATTTTCCTCGCTCGTTGCGCTCGCTCGTATTATATTCAGATACAGGATGTTTTCGGAAAGCAAACATATTCGGCAAATGAGATGAACACAAATATATGATTTAGATATCTGTAGGCCCGTCATGACTTGTATTTGATGAAGAATTATCACTTCTACCATAAAAAGGGTATGCATATTTTTCCGAGCTCGCTGAGCTTGCTCGTGTAATATTTAGATATAGGATGGTCTTAAAAGCAATAAATTAGGTAGGAGATATAACCAAATATATCAAAACAGGTACCTTAAAGGCCCATCGTGTATTTTGATGAAGAACTTTCACTTCTGCCTTGAAAAGGATTATGTATTTTTTTTCTCGCTCGCTACGCTAGCTCGTATAGTATTCAGATACAAGATGGATTTGGGAAAGCAAACAAATTTGGCAAGCTAGGCCCATCATGTATATTGATGAAGAAATATCACCTACCGTAACAGAGAGTATATATATATATTTCTCTTATAATATTTAGATACAGGATAGTCTTTGAAAGCATTGAATTAGATAAGAGAGGTGACCAAAATCAAAATAGGCCCATCATGCATTTTTGATGAAGAACTTCACTCCTATCCTGCAAAGGAGTACATATGTATGTTTCCTCGCTCGCTACGCTCGCTCGTAGAATATCAAGATACAAGATGAATTTGGGAAAGCAAACAAATTCGACAAGTAAAGTGACCAAATGTACCTGTATAAGTTAGATATCTCATAGCTAATACCATCGTGTATTTGGATAAAGAATTGTCACTTCTACCATGAAAAATAGATTTTTTTCCTCGCTCGCTCGTATAATATTAAGATTTAGGATGGTATTTGAAGCCAAATGAATCAGGCCAGTTATATTTAGATACAGGATATTTTCGGAAAACAAACACATTCGGTAAGTGAGATGAACAAATATATAATTCAAAAGGAAAATATGATAGAGGCGCACAATATTGAACATGCCTCAATGGGATTTATACGGTTGAATTTATCGACGTGTTTCGTCGGCAGTCGGTGGAATTATCTGTCGGCAATCTGGCCTCTACAACCCCCCCCCCTTTCAAAAAAAGTCTAACGTCGCCCCTGCTCCTTCCCCTAACGCCATTCCCCCACCCCCCCCCCCCCCCCGTCTCTACCCTTGCCATTGAAGCCCTGTCCAAGAAGACTCATGAGAAAAGAAACAATCCGTGGGCATATTTAACCCGAAAACGGCCGGGGGGTTGAATCAACCCCCCCCCCCCCGTGATTTTTTCGCGGTTATTTTTAAACCATAAAAGTTTTCGCCACGGTCTTTCATGACTTATGAGCCCCGAGTCTTACGCATCTTTTGATACAAAATTCACCAAATTTGGACCTTGCGCAGCGCAGTATTTACAATCGTGCGCGCGCCAAAAAATGAATTTTCCCATATCATAACATATGAAATGTCATAGTATGGGATGAGTTTTGTATGAATCATGTATGTATGCTAGATTATGTACCACACAAATACACATAATAATATTCTATGTTCGAATAAATATTTATGATGTACATGGTCATGGCCAAGGTGAAGGTCATGGTCAAGGTCCCGATTTTTATTTTTTTATAATTTTTTTTTTTGAGTTTGGGTTTTGTGAGGTAAGTTTTTTTTCTTTGCATATTGTGAAAAATCATCTAAAATGTTATTAATTTGGGGTGCTATTTCACATATAACATAAGTTGCAATTGTGTGCACTAATTAATTTGTTAAATTAATTGATTAATACATTTGTTGGATTAATGAAAAGTAAATATTAATAAATTCAAGCTTTTACTACTCTCTGAAAGGTATTGTACGCGCCATGTTTCTGACATTTTCATCTCTTTGAAGGGAGAGTTTGTGTTTTGGAATAAATGTATGCAATTTCCATTAATTTGCACAATTAATCAACTAATTATTATTCTCAACAAATCATGTCTGTAGATTATGGAGTACATCCCATAATATGTGTGTACAAAATTTGGCAGCTACAGCCCCATTGAGAGGCGAGAAAACAGGAGATATAAAACAATGTCATAAGGAAAAACAGAGGAATATATAAGAAAATTTTAAAAACAGTAGAAAACATAAGAAAATTGATTTTGATACCAGATTTTCTTTTCTAGTACATTGTTAGGAATGCTACAAGGAATATTCACACAAAAAATTGGGGTTCTAGGAGCTTTATTTTCTGATTTAGAGCAAAACGTTTGATTTCATGCATAATGAAATAAATAAAGATGAAAACTTCAATTTTATTTTAATAGTTTGATACATTACGCATCAGGTAACGTGTGTGCCAATTTTTACGGCGTTTGAGCGATCGAAGACCGAGTCTCGGGGAGGGGGGGGGGTGAATCAACCCCAACCCCCCCCCCCCCCCCCGGCCACAGAACAGCCAGCCTGGGGGTGTAACATAAAGAGATGATGCAATCAATCTTACAATCAATTGTATCTCTTTAGTACATGGTTTGCCATAGACTTACGATTGTTACGATTGATATCAATCGTAAGATTGATTGTATTTTTTATGTTACACTCTCCCCCCCCCCCCGGATAGGGTCAATAATGATAAGATTTGTAAGGCGCCGAATCCATTTGATAATCAAATGCTCAAGGCGCAACTTGTGCAAAAGATGGAATTACATAACAAATAGACAAGAGTGCAATAGGATAGGTAAGGACATGAGAGAATATGGAAATTAATTGTAGGCCAAATCTAACAGATGCGTTTTAAGATTATTTTTGAAGACATCGACAGAACTAATAAACTGAGGGAGAGTGTTCCATATTTACGGCCCAGCATGAGCGAGGTTCGCTCCCCCAACTTAGGAATGACAAGTAAGCCAGACTCTTGAGAACGTAGCGATCTAGAGGGAATGTAATATTTAATCAAGCTAATGTTCTACTGTGGAGCAGAGCCATGTATACAGTGAAATAATAGCAAGAGAATCTTAAATACAATTCTACAGGCAACCAATGAAGTGATTTTTATTTTCAAGAGAAAATAAATGTCTTAGAGTCTCCTTTTGAAATATTATTCATATTTATTATATAAAAAAACCACTCCAAACTAAGTTAATACAATCTTCCAAGATGCGCTTATTTCTTATTCTCTTGAAAATAAAATTAATTGTACTCAATAAAAAAACTTCCAGTCCAATACTTACAATACCCCATAAAATCTTTTTTTTTTTTCAATGGCGTTGTGGGGTTTACTAGGGCCGTTCACATCGAAATCCCCAACTGCTTTTAATCCTCCTCCCCCTAACCCCGCCCTCCGTCCCCTCCGTCTCTACCCTTGCCGTTGAAGCCCTGTCCAAGAATACACATGAGAAAAGAAACAACCCGTGGGCATATTTGTCTTAGAGTCTCCTTTTAAAATGTTATTCATATTCATTATCTTAAAAACACCCCAAACTAAGTTTATACAATCTTCGAAGATGCGCTTCTTTCTTATTCTCTTGAAAATAAAATTCATTGTACTCAATGAAACCTTCCAGTCCAATACTCATAATGTCCCGTAAATTCGAAACAAATAATTGGTGTTGTGGGGTTTACTCATGGGGAATTTTGCTCGTTCCATCCTTAAGAAAGCAGTGAGAAAAAGGGTCAATGAATTGTAATTCTATCACCCGAATAATTCAATCTTTGTATCATGATACAATGTTGACAAGAGCGGATCCATAAACTACCAACAAAATTACCCACCCGTTCTTCACCAAATCATATCTTTCAATGCCGTTGTGTACCATATTAGATAAGTTTCGTTTTCTTTTTCTCCTTTTTGGGTATGTCCCCGAAGAGTTGACCTCGTTGGCCTTGAACATCTTACCATACACTTCAAAATATCTTCTCTTTTTTTTTTGGTCTTGTTTAAACATATAGTTCTGAAGTAAAACACAAATTCCCCGCTCAGTGCAATCTTTTATCAAAAATAGCGGCTTACTTGCATGGTGGATGGTACACTCAACGACGGGGAATCCCCAACTCAAACGTCAATTTGCATGTGGCCCCAGTGAATGGCCGCGTCAGCTTATAAGAGCGGTATTGAGTGCAAAGGCGTTTTGTTGATTGTCGATCGTTCTTCTGGACTACAGGTGTTTACCATAACATACAGTTCACACCTCGTTGGTGTATCTCTCTCTAACCGCAAAGCATTACTCACCACGTACTGCAGCGTTGTACCTGGATTGAAGGCATGGGGTACCCGTGGTGGTCGATGACTCAAGGGAGGAGACTGAGTAAAGACTCGACCCTGGTATTCTTTTGGATACCGGTGGTCTTGAGTTTTGTCACCGGTGGTGAAGGTACATGAACCAACACTATCTTTTAATTGCAGATAAGTCAACGTATAGAAGCATGCCCATATTTTGAATAACCGTGTTGGCTGTCTTACGGATAGTGCGTCTCCAGTCAAGAAAATTAGCAAGCTATCAGAGAATTAAATGAATAGCCTGTAGTCATGGTAGTATAGCATTTAAAACATAAATGAATAAATAAACAAATAAATAACAGAGATATCAGTAAATAGTGGATATAATAATTGAATAAGCCAGTTGAGATGGGCGATTATATTAAAACAAAAAAATTTAAAAGGGAAACGAAAAAAGTACAAGAAGGAGAAAAAATTCCAGACGAGCTCATAGAAATGGTTTAAGACAAAGAAAAACGAACTGGATGCAAATTTGGGTCCAGGAAAAATAACTCACATATGTTTGTCAGTTAAATAGTTGAACATCGGGTTAACTTACCTAACCAGAGTGTCGAGTGTAGTGTAGACAATGTCTTTAAGGGACTGAGGCAGCATCTTTTTTGTGCGATCATTGTAACCATGAAATTGTATGAGTGTATTTTGCAGTGATTTAAATCTTAAACTTTATATCTTTTTTTTTTAAAGTTAATTTAAGTTTTAGTCTGGTTTCCTCATTCTCTCTTTCCTCAGCGTTTGCAGTGTCTGCCAAGAATGTCAAAACGCCGGTTGTCGGTGAGACTACTCTTATCGGTCCATGCCAATGTCAAAATACAGAGGACCAACTCAGTCGAGTCTTGTACGGGAGTGGGACCTCGCCGACAGACGCCTCGTTCATCATCGCAAGAAATAAGACCGCTGTGACCATGAACAAGAATAAACGCTTCGACATAGATAAGGAGTTTCGTCTCGTCATACGGAAAACTTTGTTGAACGACTCCGGGAACTACTGGTGCCAGGTAATATGATTTTATTTGCAAAAACACTTGGGCTGGGCATGGGGATCATTTAGGGAGGGGGGGGGGGCAGTTTCCCCACGGGCCGTTCAACGCCGTTGGATAATTTACCTTGAGGGCCGGCCAATCGTTTAGCTGATAGATTGAGAGGGTTGGTCACCGTTCCCCAACCGAATTTCAGTTCTAGTCCAAATGCAATTGACTCATGCTTTAAAAAAGCCACA
>JAPZVO010000356.1:0-45843 GCA_029962745.1 Echinometra lucunter
AGGTTATAAATTCAATTATTCATTTCAAAAAATGTACGTTTACTAAGAACAATAAAAAAAACAACATGACTCGAAATGGTAAGGTGACCCAGAAAATAAAGCCGTTGTACTTTGAGAAGATACCAATGAAAGTTGTTTCATCATGTTGTTATTAATTTAAAAATGATCATCAGTCACTTACTAACAACTTCTCAGGACTACAGTTCTACCGAATCCGATTTGCTTCGGAGACTTGTCAAAGCAATTTCTTTTCAAGTTGACTGCGTAACGTTTATCAGTTCATTACAAGAATTTTGCAGGACCTTCATGTTCTTCATGGTAGCAAGAAGCTTGATAAGAAATGAAAAGAGTAAGTGCGTGTTTATAGTTTCATTTTCAGGTCTGCACAAGTGTTCAGACAGGCATTTTAAAGTAAAATGTTAAATCACCATTTAAAAGGGTGGAGGAGTGACTATAAAATGGTAGATTAACACATTGAACATCACTGGATTCAACACTAAACATGTAGGATTACAACCTTTATAGTGCCGAAAATGTAGTCACTCCCCAACCCTTTTAAATGGTGATTAAACACTTTAGTTTTTAAAGTGAAGGTTGTGCCCGAAGCTCTTTGTGGAATTACACACAAAGAAAAAAGGTTCAATTTTGCACCCTTCAAATGCAACACTGGGAGCTCCTTTTTGGATGTAAACACGTACAAAAGGGTACATCTTTGCACCTTTTTTCATGTAGGTGCAAGATTGCACCCAAAATGGTGTTGCATTGGGAAATGTTCCTTATTCCGAAGGTTCGTTTTTCCGAAGGTTCGTTATTCCGAAACACGCAAACCGCGTATACCTAGATCAGAAATGAAATAAGGTCCGTTATTCCGAAGGTTCGTTATTCCGAAAACGAAATAAGGTCCGTTATTCCGAAGGTTCGTTATTCCGAAAACGAAATAAGGTCCGTTATTCCGAAGGTTCGATAGTCCGAAAATGAAATAAGGTTCGTTGGTCCTAAAATAAGTAACAAACTAACGAACCTTATTTCATTTTCGGACTAAGGATCTAAGGATTTTTTTTTTTCATTTCTGCAAACCCATTAAGGTTTATGCCTCCCCAAGAAAAATGCTGAGGAGCATTTTTTTTTTACTCGCTAGTCAGTGAATTTTAGGACAGTACCCCCCCCCCCCCCCCGTCCTGTATGCACTGCAATCATACCTCAATTACAAAGCAACTTCATGATTTTGTGCCGGCATTATCGCCAATAATGCTTTTTTTTTCTTTTGCTAGTACCTGGATTTTTGGACAGCCCCTTCCACCCACCCCCCCCCCCCCCCCCCATATGGCTACAATCATACCTCGATCAGAAAACAACTTCATATTATCTTATGCCGGCATCATGCATCATCTTCAACCTCATCATCATCGTCTTTTTCTTTTCTTTCTTTTGCTAGTCAGTGAATTTTTGAACAGAGCCCCCCCCCCCCTCCCCATCACACCTTAATAACAAAGCAACTTCATATGATCTTGGGCTGGAATGATTATCCTTGACCTCATCATCATCATTTCAGAACAGTGTTTCTGAAATGACTTCCCATCTGAAGTGGAAACCATTAGAGCATAGAAGAGCAGCCCAAAGATTAACTTTCCTGTATAAATCGATCCACAATCTAATAGCCGTAGACACTGACCAGTACCGGACAAGAGCATCTGGAGAAGAAATATCTACAAGAATACGTTCTACAGTTTCATTTAAGAAGTTGACTGCTACTAAGGATTGCTACAAATATTCCTTGTATCCCCGGACATTTCCCGAATGGAACTGTCTTCCAACTAATATCAGAAGTGCCCCCACTCTAGGAACTTTCAAAGAAAAACTGCAAAAGCTTAATATGGGCGAAATAATTAGTAAAGCCCATTTTCAAAATTAAGCACACTGCTCAGTCGACTGCGTCTGCATGTTACATCCAATCTGAGGAGTTTATGCAGTATTTCACCAGAACCAGAATCTTTCTTTTGCTATTCAGTGAATTTTCGGACAGTGCCCCCCCCCCCCCCCCATGGCTGCAATCAACCTCAATTACAAAGCAACTTAATATGATCTTGTGCCAGCATCATGATCCTCATCATCATCAACAACACTGACAAAAGCAACATCAACCTCAGATTTCACTCAAGGTTAAGATAAACTGAAAGACAATAAGAATATAAAGAGAGGAAAATTATTTTATTAGCAAAAATGTGTAACTCTAATTTCAATGCAGCAAGAGATCAGCAAACATTTCTGGAGGCAGAAAGCTCTTGTGGAAGTTGTGGGAATACTTATAATAGTCTATTTAAACATTCTTGCAGTGTGAATCCATATAGCCTATCAATGTAATTTCATAATAATAACGACAATAATATTGATAATGATAATAATGTAAAAAAGAATAATGATAATGATAATAAATGTAACTTATATAGCACCAAATCCAATCTGTGGAGTGCTCATCAGCAGAAAACACAAGTTTGACAAATTTCTGAAACAACTTAGCCAAAAGCTTAGATACTGCTTCATATGGTTCCCCACGTACCTGCATAGGTATTTTTGTAAATTCAGGTAGTAGTGTGAAGCAACCCATCCCTAATAATTGACTGGACTTGCTCCAGAACTACCCTCCGAACAATCAACCCCCCCCCCCCTCCCTCAGTGTCTACCCCTGGACAATCAACCTAAGCCAATTACCATTCCCATCCCATCCCTTAACTTGGAAATGTTAATTATAGTAATTTTGAATGCACAACTTCTAATTGCAATTTTTGTGTTCCCTGATTTTTTTTTTTAATAGTTGTTAAAAGTGTTTTGATCCATGGTTCAACTGAATTTTACAGATTTATACATTTATTAGCCTGTCCTGAAATCAGTCTCAAATTTGAATTTTGGTGTACATCTTTTTAGCAAGATGCCTAAATGATTTTTTTTTTTTTTATAAAAAGGGCTAGGGGAGGGGTGCAATTCATCAGTCCTCAAACAGCTGGATACTTTACAAGCCTTGTAACTGAACTTCTTAGACAACCTGCAAGTAGAAAAAAACAAAAGAGAGAAATTTGTAAACATGCTGTAGAGTCAAGAGAGAGAGAGAAAGAAAAAAATGAACTGGCTGAAACTTTATTCTAACTACTACTACTACTACTACTACTACTAATATACTACTACAACCACAACTACTACTACCACAGTACTACTATAATATTAATACCAAGAGGTCTGCACATAGACTGGAAGCTTCAGCCTGTGATAATAAAGATATTGGTGGTTGTTTTATTAGGCTTAGCCCGAGACTCATTAGTCATTACCTTGTATGGCTACTCTGTAGTAAAATATGTTATTTTCTTAATTATCCACAGCAGATGGATATTTCTGTCAAGCCTAAAAATACTACATAAATGATACCTCTAAACCTTAAAATCTACACTTTTCAAAGCTACAAATGGGCTTATTTCATAACTTGCCAGTGGAGTTGACTTGATAACCAAATCTGCCTGTACAGTGCCATCGGAAAACTACATCTGAGGTTCAGGTCCCCTTTAAAAATTAAAAGGAGAAAAAAGTATATGTCATGAGTATCAATATTTTAAAAAGCATTGTGGTGAGACTTGGTCTAGCCTCTAACGTTAGGCCTAACGTTAGTCTGATGATGGGTGATTTTCATGACAAAGAAAACCTCAAACAGTCAAAGGAAGGTCCAAGAAAGGATGTATCATGAAAT
Organism: Echinometra lucunter; assembly: GCA_029962745.1. Lineage (NCBI taxonomy): Eukaryota > Metazoa > Echinodermata > Echinoidea > Camarodonta > Echinometridae > Echinometra > Echinometra lucunter. Next base: position 3,734 of record JAPZVO010000356.1, read on the forward strand.
CATACGAGGGCATAGATTCCAATCCAAAAGTCATTTGATATAGCACCTTTTCCTGATTAACATGAATGATCATGGCTGAAGTTTTAGTCCAAATCAATGTTCCCATCAAGGGGCACTGGGACACTCACTCCAGCCGGCTAGCAACGGCTTAAAGATAATTAACAATACGCTTGGGAATTTCGTACCCTGATCGTACCCCGTCCGTCTTGCAGTGCACTCAGCCTTGACTCCAGTCTCGAACAGGTCAACATCGACCGCTGATTATCGCTAATTTAGCTTGCTCCAGTTGTTTATCCACCAGAGAAATTTCTATAAACATTTCTCTACGGAAAAAGTTACATCTCTTTGAAAAATATCGCCATTACATTAATTTTCTCTGTTGATTTAGAGCTGATTTGCATTTAATTCTGGGCCTTGGAGGTGATGTCCCATACACTTTGTACAGGTAGCCTACGCACTGCTTGGCGGTCCATTAACAACTACGATGAAGAATGCCGAACAAAATGTCACTTTACTTACATTTCAGATCATCATATAATCTCATTTTATTATAAATGCTCCTTTAAGATTTTCTGCATCCTTGGGGTTAACTCTGAATTCTTTTCACAACACACAGATTTACTGACCCAAATTTCTTTAGCGTTTGTGCTGAAATGGTCAAAAAGTTGCACTCCTCTTCCAGCCGCCATTTTATCCGAATTGCAGCCTCAAATCGTAGGGAATTGTGGGAAGGCAAAATGTTTTATGTACTCGAGCTTATGCATAAAACATGAATGCAATTACCCAATCATCAAACGGTATTTGACAGTTTTATTGAATAATAATTGATCCTCCTAAGTCGTCTTCAATTTTGCCGAGGCCGCCATTTTAGCCCAATGCAAAAGCCTATGGCATGTCAAAGGTGAAATTTTAGTTGCCCTCTAGCCTTCCTTCGGAAGGCATACTGTGTATGCATCGCATCTCTGTGTGATATTCACAAAATGGCGCCTGGATGACGTCACGATGACCCGATGAACTTCATAATGATTGAAAAACCGAGATCTCGTGACGACTGATGACTGATCAAAATTTCACAAAAACATGACTGAGCCATTTCTGAGATTTCGACTGCACAAAAAAGTGGGTACCCATAAAGAGAATAATAAAGAAAAATCTGACGAAATTAAGAGGTGATCTGTCATAGATGACAGACCACCTAAAAATGTGAAGGAAAACTTAGAAGCAAATTGCTTGTAGATAAGGTTCCCTTGTAATATTCTATATGTTAAATACCAATTTTTCAATTAGCTTAATTAACTTGTCTCCTTCATCCAGTTATTGGTATACAAATGAAACATCAAGATTATGAAAAAGACATGGATGCTCGGAGTCGATTTGAATTATAAATTGAACTTATCATATTGTTGAACATTGTTTTAATTATTCTATTCAAGATAATGTATATTTCACACGACCGCTTTTCCGTTTCTTTACGCTTCTTTTCAGTTTATCTATGACAGTATGAGGAGGGATGAGTGCGCCTTCGTTCGGACTTTCAAATACCTTAATGCAAGTAATTGCTTTTTCCCCGACACTGTATACTTTACAAGTTAAATAACACCTCGGCCTCATTATTGTTTTATTTTATTTTATTTTCTAAAACATATGCACAAGTTGGTATCAACATGGATAAAGCACATCGCTTTATTTCATAGACGATAAAACAGCAATGTAGATAAAATGCCTTGCTCAAGGGCAGAAGTGCCGTGCCGGGGATCGAACCCCGGACCTTCGCGTCTCCAGTCAAGCGCCCTAAACCACTTGACTACTGTACCTCTACCTCATAATGGGGATACAGATTAGAGATATCTCCCATCTTTCACAGGTAAACCACGATAATTCTAGGTTGAGGTTTAATTTCTCTGCTCATTATTGAGAAGTACTGCGCAAGTCCCGCTATCTTTTATGTCTTCAGAAATAATGATCTCCTTCTTTTCATTCTTGTTTACATAGAGCGCAACATAATTTAGGAGAGGACTAGTGATTTCTAAAGAGAGAAAGGAACTTCATTGCTCGATTCCGGAAAACTGAGTGAAATAGTTGGCTGGATACAGAGTTACCTTCATTCAGGCGCGGGACAATTGAGTGCTATATTTCTTCTAATATCCATTACAATCCTCCAAATCCCCAGTAGCCAAAAAATTTGTTACTCTATATAAACCGCGCCTACCCTCATATTACCAACATAAATCGCCCGACAGCCGATGAGAATAACACTTTGTGGGCTGCCAGTCTCCCGGGATGTCGCTGTGTTCACATGAAAACCCCATCTCTTTTAAGAACACTAAATAGCAGTTTAAGGCATAGACAAACTGCGAGAAAAAAATAAAACACATATTTTTAAATCTGGTACGTGCATGTTTTAATCGTAGTGTTTAATGATAAGAGCTTTACAGAACTGCAAACACATTGTGACGCAATGAAAAATATGATGCATATAGGGCTGATCAGATTTATTTTTTCATTGTATGTGAAATTTAATACAATACATCTCACAATTCATTCAACATATACAAACATGGGAGAATTCGATAAATTTAAATTTTCCCTACTTTTAAAAGTGAAAGGCATTTTAGGTAATATGATCATTGCAAATGAATTCGATACATACAACGTAATTTCAAGCAAGCAATAAGCACCCAGTTCATTATACTCCAGTTCATGTTATAACTGTTTATGGAGAAACTTTATGGTATATCATGAAGCCATGTAGATATTTTTTTAACGTGTATATGGTTTTCAATGTATCACTGAAAACCCTTTTGATCATTGAAAACCATTTTAATCATTACCAATATCATCAGCAGCATCGTCATTATCCTTTTAATGTAGGATTTCAGTTATTTTATCCATTCTGCTGATTTAACAAGTTTATCTATTTCATGATATTGATTTAGGGTTGCCATATTTTCAAGCAAATTGCTTACAATGGCAGTCCTTCTTCCGCAAATAATTTTATGTTTAATGAATTACAGTAATTTGACAATTTATCATTTGTTCGTTTTTGAAAAATGATTGCTACAAATACTTCCTGTTATGATTCACTGTCAAAGTACTTTTGTATTGTATTTCATATATGTTACCGAATTTTTGGGTACTTATATCAATGCAAAAGAAAATGAACATGATGAATATAATATATTATATTATAATCAAATGTATGTATATGTATATTTCACTCTCTGTCTTATATATTTGTCAATAAGAAGGAAAGCAAATTCCCACGAATTAAGTGGATAAGACTGAATAAAATTCAAGTTCATATTCAAATCACTATGTTCTACTTGTGTTGAAGAGCATTCCTCAGCATCTATTTCTTCCTTTTCTTTTCTAATGCTTTGTCTGTATAACCATTTTATTTTGTTTTCTCTCTGGAACCTCTCTAAAACAAACCCAAACTAAAAGTGCATAATGACACAATGTATTTTAAAGTTTGGTGTATGAAAGGAATACACTTTGTCAATGAGATTTTGAAAAAAAAAGTTAATATGATTCGATCGTAATTTGAACTTCCACATAAATTCTATTTACAAACGAATTTCTTTTAATATTTGGGATTATGCAATGCTATTCGAGCTGGTTTTAAAACAAGTGTTTTACCGAAATTGATAGAACTTACGTGTATTACACCTGAAACATTATTTCTTATATTGAAAAAGAAAAATAAAGGATGTCCTCATGTTTATCCTTCGTTTTTAAAACATAATGTGAAAGAATTATATAGCCTCACCGAAATAGACAGGGTTTAGAAATCGAAGATAGAGCACGGTGTTCACATTGCCTTATTCCTTATCATTCAACTGTTGACATGGTTGATATAATCATGAGGCTGTTCCAATAATACTATGCATACAAAATTCACGTTAGTTGCTGACCATGGCCGTTCGCAGCGGGGGGGGGGGGGGGGGGGGGGGGCAGGAGGGGCAGTTGCCCCCCCCCCCCCCCCCGAAATTTTGAAAACTCGCATTTTTTTTCTGAAAATTTTCATAAAATCCACCAAAAACTGCACCAAATCCTTCAACTTCACTTCTAAAAATGCAAAAGCGCCCTCGTGAGTAGCTCGGTCGCTTCACTCCCTCGCTTTCGAGTTTCTTCAACAATTTGTACACGTCTTGCCCCCCCCCCCGGAAAAAAAATCTGTGTACGGCCCTGTTGCTGATTACAAACACTGTACACGGCAACGGCAGTGAAGAGGCAATTTTGCTTATTTTTTGGTATGGTCATAGATCGTTCAATGGTTTTTCAGTAGAACTAATATAAATGTCCAGTTTACTAACAAAAATGAATTGTTTGGTTTGAATGAAAATTATAACAACGTGACGGTCTTTAATTGCACTTGATATTATTGAAATAAATGAAATCTTGTCAGCTAAATGTAAAAATCAGTTGCCAATGTTTGATCAAGTTAATTTGACTATGAAAACGTATTATGATATGGGAAAGATATATAGAAAAAACAAACGTTAAAGAAAATAATTTCGAGAAGAAATGGTTCCCGTTTACTAAATGTTTCTGAGCATATCTCGTTGGTTTCTTATGTTATAGCATCTGTGTACAAGTTTTGTCAGTTTCTCATCTTATTTGCCTCTATGCGGTTAAGATTCTTTTTTTTGTAATATTCTGTATTTGCTTGAATATTGACAGAACAGTTCATTGATTGATATATTATGTATCAATCTTTTGTGAAAATGATTGTGTTGATATGTATCGATATTCATTGAATAAAGATTTAATATTTAATAAATGAACCCTGTGGAAGGGTAAATAAAAAATAAAACAATTAGTTAAAAGTAAAATTAATACGAGTTTCACTGCAAGCGTACTATCCACATTATTCAAGCTCACAAGTACAACCTAGGGCAAGCCCGACCCTAGCCTCGATTAAAATATTCCCGGAGCTTGCTAATCAATAAAAAACATGTTATTAAAATTGTGACGTCACAAGAGAATCCCCTTACATTCGAAAAGTCGGATTAATGTGGGAATAATATCTATGTTCCTCTTCCCGGTTTGAAGGGTGCGGCTGAGCTTTGTTGTCAACCACACTCGTCATGTAAGTGTGGCCACCTGCACCATTCGGGCCAGAAACCATAGTGTAATACGGTTCACAATACACATAGTCAGGAGGACGATCTGGTAGCGGGCCTCTGTCCTGTTGCTGCGGATCGTTTCCATTGCTGGGAGACGATGAGTCTGTTCTTTTGATGCATCTTCTGTAAAACAGAATTCACCAAAGTACAAGTAACAATCAAAATATAGTACAAACCTACAGCTACAATTTACTGTTATCAATTGTTATGATGATGATAATGGTAACACTACTACTAATGATAATAATGTTAAATACTGTCCGACACAACATGCTGAGGGCGCATTTTCTCGCCGTCATTTTGCTTACGAAGCGTTAGGAAGGTTGAAACCGAAACTGCAAAAACAACAACAACAACATCCCAAATCACCGAACTTTGCTTGCCGCGAGAGCTGTCCGTAATGCTTGTGTTTATACATGCCCAATACGGATCAGGATCTGTACTGCCCGATCCGGTGTTCAAAACAAGAGTCACGCAGAGGTCAGAACCGGCCCGCAGCGTATAATCGCCAAAATGATCGAATATTATCAGTGTCAATCATAGAGTTACATACGCAGAATGCTGTCAATATGCAACTTGCGCCGTCCGTTCATGCTAGCATTCCAAAGTTCCCAGATGCTACCGTCGTGTCGGACAAACTTTGATAATTCAAAGTCAAATTCAGATTCGCATTTATTAACTTCCAACAGAAAGAATAAAGAAAAACCACAGTGGCATTACGAAGGTATGATCACATAGCATGAAAATCGCCAAGATTTCTTTAAGATAAAATAGCGATTGTATTCATGTTATAGAATGGTATTGGTGGGATTCAAAGTTTCATTTCAAATGCCACATACTCTCTTTTAAAAAAGAGTGAACGTATTCACTCTCTTGGGGCTGAATTGAAGAAAAGAGTGCATTTAGAGTGAATTAAGAATTTTCAAAAATGAGATATTCACTACTTTAGCAGTGACTCAGTGATCACTCATGGATTTTGAGTGATCACTGAGGTCACCCCTTAAAGAGTGAATATCACATTTTTTACTCTTAATTAACTCTTAATTCACTCTATTCTGAAATTCATCTCTAATAGAGTTTTTTTTTTATTTTTTTTTTAAGAGAGAGTTAGAAATAAGATGGTCTTACATATATACGCCGACCGCTGTTACCACCAGACCGATTCCTATGACGATGGCTGAAGGAATGGCTATTGAAATAATCATTGTCGAAGGACTGGCCGATCCTGGAAGAATGTTAGAAGAAAATAACGTTAAGGAGAAATTATTCTACTTTAATACAGAAAATTTTCATCGGTTGGGGGTAATCATACAATATTGTGTCCAAGATCACTCACTTAGATTGTTTCAGTTGTTAAGTTGGGGAAAAAGGCAGAACTCTCAATGATCGACTAAAGGAGCTTAAAAGAGCCCTCGGATTAAACAACCAATACCATTAGGCTGTAGCTGAACACGCCCTCCATGCAGGATGGAATGATTCTAGGTATACCCCAATGTGCAGCAAATGAAGCAGTGTTCCTCCTCACAGGCCTGACCCCCCCCCCCCCCCCCCTCAACTCTTAGGCTGAGCAGAACTGTCTACTCCTAATCGGAAAGCTGGATATTCATGTCCCCTATCTTCGGCCCAGTGATCACAAGACAGCAGCCAGCAATTAAACACAGTGTGACTGATCATTTGACTTGAGAAAGTCCACAGGAGTAGATGACAGCTTGCCTACAAACTTTAAGATTGATAGAACTTCCAGCTGTTATTGTATTCTACGTTGCATTTAAAAATGGTAGATCATGAAAAAGTTTTAGGTAACATTCTAATGTCAGCTTTCTAAAAGACCAAAATAACGTTCTATTAAGGGATTCTTTCTGTAAATGCAGGGCCTACCATATACAGATAGTGGTAGGGCCTATTCTGGTCTGCTTTCTAAGATACATGTACTTGAAAATTGATCGAGGATTCTCTTGCAAAGGATGCAGGGGGTTCATGAAGGAAGGAAATGTGCATGATTTATTTTTCCATTTAACATCAGCGGACACATTTCCAGTGTTGTGTTTGTCGTTAATATCTTAAAACACAAAAAAGCTTTTAATCTCAGAAAGTATGGGGTTAAATGGGGATGGGGATCCCTTCTCGAATCCGTTGCAAAACTGTGACAAAGGAAAGTACATGTGATTATTTTCATAAAATATTATTACCTGGGCACTTGAGATCTTTTGTAGCGTCCCACTGTCCCGAAGTTGCATTACACATCCAAGAAGTGCTTTTTTCTTCAGAATTGTCGCACGTTATTTTGATAACCTCGCCAGGACCGTATGCTGCCTTTGGATCCTCGATGTGACTATTGTCTAGTTCAGGGGGTAGCTCGCACGTGATCTCTGTATAGAACATTTTTATATAGTTGAATTATACACACTAAGAAAAAAAGGTTCACTTTTGCACCCTTCAAATGCAACAGTGGGAGCTCTTTTATGGGTACAACTTTCCACCCAAAGAAGCACTCTGCACAGTCCTTAAAGGGTGCAGTGAGCTACATTTTGCACTCTTAAGGGTGCAAAGTTGTAGCCTTTAATAGGGAAGGTGCAAATTAGCACCCATTTGCATGTCAAACTTTCTGCACCCTTTAACATGTTAAAGGTGCAAAGTTGCACCTTTAAGGGTGCAGACAAGTATTTCCGACTGCAAAAAAGTACAATGGGGTGCATCTTTGCACCTTTTTATCTAGGTTGCAAAATATTACCCCAAAACGTGCTGCCAGTGTTGCATTTAGCGTGCAAAATTGAACCTTTAATTATAAGTGTGTACCATTGATCTGAAAATAGTTTACATACAACTAACACATATATGAATCTCCCTTCCCCTCACAAAATGAAAATATTAAATTAATCTAGAAATGGATTAATTTTATAGAAATGAATCAATAATTTTTAAAAGGTCAAAAACAACAGAAGAAAGTTAACGAGCAATCTAAGGGAATTCGAAGGAAATAACGGATAACAAAAACGACAACGCATGGAATCGATTTCTAATATCTTTCATGAGGGAGAATATTGAGGTTTATATTGTGAACAGCGTCTAGAGATGTGCAACGCCAACCATATTGAGCAAACTGTCTGTTGGTGACTACACTATAGTGCAAAGATATGAATACCATTCATAGGAAACATTTAAAAATGCCATGACCAAAATTCTCGCCAGTCTGCATGCACGATCTTTTACAGTGTGCAAGTACTTTTATAGCTAGGAAAATAAATGGGTTGAATGGAAGTGCTCACAGTCTTGAGTGTGTATATGATGTCAATGTAACTGTAATATGATGTTAATACAATCAATGAGCATTTACAAATTAACCGCTGGTGCTTCGAATCAAAATATTTACATGTATGTATATTCATTGTGAATTCCCCGTGATATGAAATGTTACTTTTGCAGCATTTGGATTAAGGAAGAGATTAAGACGTGTAGATAGTGATAACTTTCGTTTCATTAGCAGTGCTCAATTAGAGGCGACAATGAGGAAAACAATCTAGAAGTAGGATATGTGGGCGGAGTGTGGTTGTCTGCTGGTTTCTGCAAGTCAGTCACTGTAGGCTTGACACAAAGATACTGTTTTTATCTTGAAAAGCTAGAAATTGGAACCGAAAACTGATCATACTTTATTGTCATCACTTTGCCATAACATTATCGAATATTAAGTTCTTTGCTTTCCTGAGCAAATTACTATAATTTGGAAGGAATGCAGAGGTTTGGAAGCCTACCTGTGTCACAATTTTTGCCGACATATCCATAAGAGCAATCACACTCATAGTCTGATTCACTCAGATGACAAGTTCCGAAAAGGCATGGCTCTGTTGAACATGGATCAACTGAAAATAAACGAGATTTGTTACAGGTCAAAGCACACACACACACACACAAATAATTAAATAAATAAATTAGTTTCATGAATATAATGTCTCGAAAGTTGACAGAGTATAAAGACGTAAAGGTGACGTGTCAGTAATATATATATATATATATATATATATATATATATATATATATATATATAAAAAGAGAGAGAGAGAGATACCATATTTCTATCATAGCCTTGTGTCAAGGAATGGTTTTTTTTTTAGCTTTATGACAATAAAATGCTATAACGCACCGAACATGATCGCGCGGAAAAGGGGGTTAATAAGATGCGTCCATGATGCAATAACACATTAATAGAGATAGAGAGAAAGAGAGAGAGAGAGGGGGAAGGGGAAGAGAGAAAAGATGACATGATAAGAGAGAAAAGCTGAAAAGGTAGAGGCAAAAAGACAAAGAAAAGAAGAATAAAAGAGACGGAATTAGAAAGAGGGAAAGTAAAAAAGGAAGGAAGAAAGAAAGCAACTGAGAAGAGAAAAGAAAAGAAAAAAAAAAGAAAAAAAAAAGGTGTCTATTTTACCCCCAGATTCGCTGATATGCTGCCCCCCTGAGTTTATTCCTTTGTTTTTACGAGACAAGTATAATGATTACCTTTGTCGCAGTCTCTACCAATAAATCCTGTCATGCAGTCACACTCATAGTCCGATTCATTTACCGGATGACATGTTCCAGAATTGCAAGGCTCATTCAAACATGGATCAACTGCAAAATAGATAAGATCCATCTTGTATTCATTCAACAAAATATAAAGTCACGATTGGCAAAGGCCTTTTGAACCTGTGATTCTCCTTCTCCTTCAATTAAATTGAGGACAGAATTTCAACACTGCAAAATTGAGCATCATTAAGCGAAAGGATATTGTTTAGTTCTGAAATATGCCAAATCAATTTCATTTCAACTCCTGAATATATACGCACACTGTAAAAACTAAAATGTGGAATCACCATTTAAAAGGATGGGGAGTGACTACATTTGCAACGCACACAACGATTATAGTGTTGAATCCAGCATGTTCAAACTGTTAATATTTAAGATTTGAAAATGTTGTCACTCCTCCATTCTTTTAAGTAGTGATCTAAAATTTTATTTTTAAAGTGCACAAGCAACCACACGTTACGGACACACAGTTGGACACACACTTTGCTCAAACACAAGAAAAAAAAGAGGTTCAATTTTGCACCCTAAATGCAACTCTGGCAGCACCTCATGGGGTGAAATGTTGCACCCTACATGAAAAGGGTGCAACGATGCACCCTTTTTTAATTGTTTGCACCCGGGAATATCCGTCTGCACCCTTAAAGGTGCAACTTTGAAAGGAAATATTTGCATTCTACAGGGTGCAATTTTACACCTTCCTATAAAGAGTACCACTCTGCACAATTAACAAAATGCGCCTCACTCCACCCTTTGAGGTGTAAAATACTTCGTAAAGTGATTACACAATGCTATTTTTTTTTTTTTATATATGATCGAAAATAGAACTCTAAGAAGAATAACATTGAAAATGTAATGATTTTCAATCGAAATCAATGCATTTTGACTAATTTTCTCATAAAAAGTCTAGAGTTGACGAAAAAAAAAAAATGAATATGAGGTATGACGTAAAAGTGGGTACCCAGCTTCGCGCATTGCAGTTGTGTTACGCGCTAGACTGTACAATATGTATTATACGTTGCGCGCATTTTGCTATAGAATTGTGCGACAAGGTGTTATATCTCTGATACACCTTTGTATGTAGGGGTCTTGTGTTACCTTGGTGGGAGAGTGTGTCCGAGCTTGCTGCCTGGCTTCTGAAAGTGAAGTGCAGTCTACTGGAACATGTCGTATTCATCATGTAGTAGTAATGTTATGCAGGTGCATACATGTACATCTATTGTTCAATTGCCACTGGTACATGTATTTGCATAACAGTTAAGTTCTGAGTTAGTTGCTCTGTGCCAGCTGGCATGTCTATTGTGTTCTACATTTATATACATAACACTCCTCCCGCATCACAATGTTTGTTCATCATCATCCAATTATGATGTTTCTTGATCATCATCAAAATCATCCAAATGAATAATCACTAACTGTTCCTTCAGCACTTCCAGAGTTTTTCCTTTTGCACAAAAATATTCGCCTCCTTGTAATTTAGTCAATAAAATCAAATGTTGCTCCTTCTCGGATATACACAAGAAAACAATGTATTTCTCCTTCTTGCAGATCCAACAAAATAATAAATAAGTGCCTGCATTTAGTTCCTTCTTGGAGTTAAACAAAAATATGCATGCGTTCTCCTTCCTTTAAGCTACTTGTAGTCCAGCCTGTTCGGTGGACGTCGATTACGAACAGGATATCTACGTGTTCCACCTTCAGATGTAGTTTGTTCCCGAGGAGGTGATGTTTGTCCATCAGGCTGGTCATGTGAAGCTAGTGAAAGAGGATTACCATCATCATTATCATCATCCGCTGAAGTAGATGTAGGCAGGCCATTTATGGGTCCTCTAATGATCTGATCAAGATTAGCATGTATTTCTTTATCACCAACTTGCACAAGATATCTCACTTGTCCCAATGCCTGCACAATGGTTCCATAATTCCACTTATTCTTCCCTCTGAATGCACGTACCATAACCTGCTGACCTGGTGCAAACTGACGAATGCTGGTACTACCTCTATCATGTGTTTTCTTGATAGCAGCTTGCTTCTTTTCAACTGTTTCAGCCAAGGTAGGTTTGATGAGACTCATGCGGGTACGTTGTTGTCTCTTTAACAGTAATTCAGCTGGTGTACGTCCAGTTAGGGAATGTGGAGTATTGCGATAAGTGAAGAGAAAATTGGCAATCTTATGGTGAGTAGTCAATCCATTCTCCTTATATGCCTTCAGATTCTGCTTCAAAGTGTGCACACAACGTTCAACAGGTCCATTAGAAGAAGGATGATAAGGCGGAACTCTAATGTGATTCACCCCATTCATCTTGAAAAACTCGGCGAGCTGGGCAGAAACGAATTGTGGTCCATTATCTGATACAAAGTGTTCAGGTAGACCATGTATGGCAAATATGTGTCGCAACACATCAATCATGGCACTAGTTGTTGTCGTTTTCATTGGATACACTTCCATCCATTTGGAGTAAACATCAACTAACAAAAAGAAATGCTGGCCATCTAACTCTGCAAAATCTGCATGAACTCGCTCCCAAACTCTTGAAGGCCATTTCCATGAATGGAGTGGCGCTTCAGTTGGTTGATTCCTCAAATTAAGACAACTGTGACAAATTCCTCATCAGTGACTCAATGTTGTTGTCCAATTTAGGCCACCAGAAGAAACTCCTTGCTAAGCTCTTCATACGACTCATACCGATGTGCCCATCATGTACCTCTGTCAGCATTTTATACTGCAGACATGAAGGTATGATGACTCTTAGTCCCCATATCAAAACATCTTGCTCCACTGAAAGTTCATGTCGGCGATGAAAGTATGGTTTAAGACCGTCATCATCCACTGAGTTGGGCCATCCTCTTTGTGTATATTGCAACACTTGCGATAGTACAGGGTTCTTAGCTGTAGCTGTAGCAATCTCTTGTGCTGTCAGAGGTAACTCATCCAGGTAAGTGTAATGAAAAATGCTCTCTTCCTCATCCTCAGCATGATTCACGTGCAAAGGAATTCGAGACAATCCATCTGCATTCATGTGCTGTGCACCGCCCTTGTATTTGATATCATAGCTGTATGCAGACAAGACAAGGGCCCAACGCTGCATCCTAGCTGCTGCTATCGTCAGAACTCCAGATTTTGGGCCAAGTATGGTAACCAATGGTTTGTGATCAGTCATAAGAGTAAACTAACGACCATAGATGTAAGGGTGAAACTTTTTCACTCCAAAGATCAGGGCCAAAGCTTCCTTTTCTAGCTGAGCGTAGTTCCTCTCGCTGCTAGTTAATGTCCGTGAAGCAAAAGCAATCGGTCGTTCTTCTCCATTTGGCATGATGTGTGAAAGCACAGAACCAAAGCCATAAGGTGAAGCATCACAAGCGAGGCCCAGGGGAAGATCCATATGTGTAAGCACTTGAGAAGATACCAATTCATCTTTAGAAGCCTCAAATACTTTCTTACATTCACAAGTCCATCTCCATGGCGTCTCGCTCGACAGCAATTCATAGAGTGGATGGATCACTGAAGACAAGTTTGGCAGGAATCTTGCATAGTACTGCAGCATGCCCAAGTACGAACGAAGTTCTTGCACATTCTTTGGTCTTGGTGCATCTTTCACAGCTTGAACCTTCTCGAGGGTAGGATGCAATCCTTTCGAATCCACCACATGACCTAGGTACTCTTCCGTTGGTTTCATGAGCTCACATTTGGACAAACTTTAGTCGAAGACCGTTCTGCTCAAGATGCTGAAGTACAGCATCCAATCTTGCGAGATGTTCTGATTCTGTTCTCCCTGAAATCAGCATGACATCCAGAAAGCACACGACACACTCTAGACCTTGTAGAACTTGCTCCATGGCAGCTTGGAAAATGGCAGGGGTACTTGCCACTCCAAAAGGAAGTCTAGTATACTGAAAAAGTTCACGATGTGTGTTGATTGTCAGATATTCCCGAGAATCTTCCTCCAGGGTCATCTGCTGACATGCCTGCGATAATTCAAGCTTGGTGAAATAGCATCCACCTGCCAGAGTTGAGAACAAGTCCTGGGGGTTTAGTAAGGGATATTTGTCTACATCCAAAACAGGGTTGACTGTCGTCTTATAATCTCCACAGATTTGTATTGACTTGTCAGCCTTTGGCACCACAACAATCGGAGCTGCCCAATTACTGTGTGATACTGGAATGAGAATTCCTTGTTCAACAAGTTTGTCCAGGTCAGCTTCTACCTTACTTTTTAAGGCATGCGGTACCGGTCGTGCTTTATTGAAGTGAGGTTGAGCATCAGATTTGACTTTAATCTTGGCCTTGCGATTTCTCACGGTCCCAAGACCTGGCTCAAACACTGCCTGACGTTTCTGTTTAATCTCAGGCAGGCCATGCTGTTGGTTAATTTTCTTGGATGATTCATCTTTCACTGGTGCCACCGTAAACACCGATCTCCAATCCGGTTGGATGCTTTCGAGCCAATTCCTTCCAAGAATTGCTGGCTGGTCCTTGATATCTGCTACAATCAAGACATTAGACATGAGTTTGTCACCATATCGCACTTTGACCTGGGCTTGACCCAACAGAGGCAATGTCCCCGAGTAGGATTTGAATCTGTATGTAGGTTTATCCAGACTAATATGCCTCAACTTCTCATGATACAAGTCTGCTGGAATCACACTAATTGATGCACCAGCGTCAACTTCCATAACTACTTGTCTGTCATTGATTTCAACAGTCACTCTGAGGGCATCTTCCTTTGACTTCTCAGACACAGTGAACAACCCAAGGGTATATGCATTTCACAATCATCTTCCTCTCGCAATTCAGAAACATCAAATTTTGTTGATTTACTCTGGCATACTGTTGCCAAGTGTCCAACCTTTCCACAGTTATTGCATTTGTACGACTTGTACTTACAGGTTGATGGATTGTGTTGCCCTTTTCCACATCGATAACAAACTCCTTTCTCCTTAGAAGTGTGCGCTGATTGTTTCTTTGAAGTGAGAACTGTCTCCTTTCTGCTGTTTCTTTGCTCGAGAACTGTATCTGATGTTACTAGCGCTGACTTTCTTCACTTCACTTTCTCTAACAGCCTCTCCCTTTATTTCACGTGTATTCTTGTCTGCTAATTCCATGGCCAATGCATATTTCAATGCGTTGTCAAAGGTGAGATCAACCTCACTCAATAACTTCTTCTGAATTACACGGTTTTGAAGACCACACACAAATTTGTCCCTCAGTGCTTCTAGAAGGAAGGAAACAAACTCGCATGTGTTTAACAAGCGCCTCAATTCAGCAGAATAATCCGAAATTGATTCTGGAAGCTGGTTACGCTGACGAAATTTGAATCTTTCTGCAATTACCAAAGGCTTTGGAGAGAGATGAGCAGTTAGAGTAGAAACCAAAACTGAATATGTCTTCTGTGAAGGCGAATCAGGACTAAGAAGGCTCTTCAGCAATGCATAAGACTTTGCACCTATCATACTAAAAAATACTGCTACTTTCTTTCCTTCTGGCACATCACTTGCCAAGAGAAATTGTTCAAACCTCACAATGTAGGTTTGAAAATCCCCTGCTTCTGGTTGAAACTCTTCAATGCGGCCGAAATTCATGGTGGAGTTCTATCCCATCCTCGTCGCCACTGTTATATCTCTGATACACTAGAGTATGTAGGGGTCTGTGTGTTACCTTGGTGGGAAGGGTGTGGCCTAGCTTGCTGCTTGGCTGCTGAAAGTGAAGTGCAGTCTAATGGAACATGTGGTATTCATCATGTAGTAGTAATGTTATGCAGGTGCATACATGTACATCTGTTGTTCAATTGCCACTGGTACATGTATTTGCATAACAGTTAAGTTCTGAGCTAGTTGGCATGTCTATTGTGTTCTACATTTAAATACATAACACAAGGCACCCACTTTGACGTCATTCTGACGTGAAAGTGGGTACCCAGTTGAAACTGGGTTACAGCTGTGTTCTACATTGTGTTCTACATTTAAATACATAACACAAGGTACCCACTTTGACGTCATTTTGACGTGAAAGTGGGTACCCAGTTGAAACTGGGTTACAGCTGAGGGGTAATAAATATCCTGAAATCTTCATTTGGGGGTTTCCTTGGCAACACGACTTTTAAAAAAACTTTAGGCAGATGATTTTCTGCTAATAAAATCATGCTCTTTTATATGAACTAACATTGTTTCAGCATTGGGTACCCCCTTTAAGGTGCAATGTTGTAGCCATAAAAGGGGCTCCAAGTTTTTGAAGGGTACCAAATGGAACTTTTTTGTTCTTAGTGTGTACGTTGACGTGGTAACTGTTATATGCATGCAATGAAATAACTTCTACTATATATACCTACCAGCGACAACGAAGCCACTGGGCTGAGCGATGATGTTGATGGTGGTGTAGAGACGGGGCCAGGTGCGGTTCGCATCCCCTTCCAACACCCCTACACCCCGAAGACTCCAATCACTCCACATTACCGTACCCTCGAAAATGATCACCCCGAACGGATGAAGGACACCATGGGTTACATCGAGAAGCAGCCTACGGTCACCGCCATAAAGGTCTGAAGATTCGATCTTGTCTAGTTTAGCATCACACCAGATCAACCGATATCCTACAGTCAAAGAAAATAATGTAACATTAACTCGTTGACTACAGTATTCTCTTTTTCCCATAGGTTTAGTCCAAGGACTACGGGTTCCAGTATGCAAAGAGTTAATATGCGTTCTTGTACATTATATTTAATTTACACCTCTACATATAGGAAATACCAGAAATGCCGATAGCAATGGCTCTTGAACCTCAAACAACAGCTTGTGTGATATTTGTCGGGGGGGGGGGGGGGGGTCAAGAATATCTAAAATTGTCGAGGTAACACGCAAGGAAGAAAGCGAAGCGACCGAGTGGCTAAGGAAGAAGCTGGTGCATTTTTTAGAATTGAAATTGAACGATCTGGTGCACAATTGAGTTTATCATTTGGATTTTTTTAATATGAAAGTAATGCTTGAAAATTCCGCTGCGTACGGCCATGAACATGATGAACAGGATGCGGGACAAATGGTTGAAACATGGGATGGTCCAGATTAATAACGGAATTCTCGTCATTCGGGATAGTTTGTTCGTAGCGCACCTTGCTTATCGTAAGTAAGTCCGTTTGGCCACCCAAGATTTGTATCTAAGATCATCCGACGGGAAGAACCGTCCTGATCAGACATCTCAATCTTCGGTAGAGCTCCCCAATCCGTCCAGTAAAGCTTTCTGTTTAGTAATAAATACAAAATTGAGACGGGGGCCCCGTTTCATAAAACTTGTTATAAATAACGTGTTGCAATTACCATTTTAAGATACCGAAATCCTTGCATCTGATTGGCTGAGAGTAAATTTGTCTTAGAAATGTGGCAGTTATTACTGATAACAAATTCTCAGAAACGGGGCCCTGGTTATACGATTTTTATGTAAAAGAAATTTCAAAGCAATTGGCAAAGGTCGATTGAGTGATAAATAAACATTGGTGTATACCGTCAGGTTTTTAAACGGTAAACACGGATAAGAAAAAAAAAAATCGGTCTATTGGAGAGCTTGTTGGTACTACCTGCACTTGTAAATAAGTATGTGGAACTGAGCATAGAGGTTCGGGTCTAACTCTCCTTGTCATATTTTGAATATGAGGGCATTTGAAGAGTAATCCTCGTAAGGGGGCATTTCTGCTTTTCTTCCAAAACTACATTAAAATACTCACTTCTTCCCAGAACTCAAACTTTTCTTTAAAAGGAGCTTAAAATCAGAGTACTAAAAGCAAATGTTTTTCGCTCTATGTATGTTTGAAAGTTTGAGAATTACAAATATGCCTATTCTAATGATTTCAGTGAACAGTGTCTTCGGCTGTCAATCTGATAGGATTCCAGTATCTACGATTAGTAAAAATAAGATACATTTTCTCTTCCTCCCCCTCTCTCTTTTTCTTTTGCCTCTTTCTCTTTCTCTATTTGCCTCATTTTCCATATATTCTTAATTATTATCCCCCGACTTGTCTTTGATATTACTCTAGTAATGTTGCATTTAAAGTTTAAAGTGAAAAGTGCATACCTATTTGTTGGAACGATTATAATTCCTCTCGGCATATCGACATTGTTTATCAATACTCGCCGGTTAGATCCGTCGAATTGTAGTGCTTCGATCGTTTTAGTTCCTGCATCGGTCCAGAATATAGTTTCACTGGCGCCGTCAATAAAAAGTCCATCAGGAACTGAATAATATTTATTTTTAAAAAGGGGAAAAAAGTCTACGGAGTTTAGTATACACTGCAAAAACAACAACAAGAGCAACAAAAAAAACAAACAAACAAAAATAGAATAGAAATGATTTTAACCCATAGAGGTACAGTGTCACCTTTAGGAGACGCTTTTGCAGTATCTGTTGGTCCAGAATGTTGGGCAGTACATATTATACATGAACAGAAAGAGAAAAATGCACTGACAAATTTGAGCCCATTCCCATCGCTGTGTGGTGTGGCGTTCTCGAATTAGAGCAGTTTAAGTGTAACTAATCATTAAAATCTTTATATTGGCAACGTAGTGAATAATATATAATCACTATTTCTGTGTTCAAATTGGCAATTTCTGATTCAATTTTACAATTATATTTCATTCTGGTTTATGATATATCCATATTTATTTTTTTTTCAAGCTATGTAAACGTGGAAAAAAATAATTTGTATTTGAGGATTGAAGATGATTAATTTAGACCTCAAGAAAGCTCTGTACTGCTATGGGTTAGTACTAGCACTACTGCTGCCAATAGTTTCCCTTATTTTTACAGTATTGTACAGTTTACTATACGGTAAAACTGCAAACATCAATAAAATAGAGTATTTAACTGTAAATGGTACAGGATGTTACCATATCCTTTCTAAAATTACGAGCAACTCTGCTGCCAGCAATTCACTGTAAATACCCATATCAATTTTTTTTTATATACAGTGCATGGCATTGCTTCCTTCACAGTGTTCAAAAGTATTTTCTTTACAACGAATAAACTGATTGTTCGGGTTATTAAGCAGAAACGATAAAACAGCTGCCCAAAAAACAAAATCATTTCAAAATCACACTCTCGGAAAAATGTGACAATCAAAACCCTCTTTTTGGCCCGTATCTAGATTCCTACAGGAAAGGGGTCCTATGAAGGGTTCCTTTTCAAGAACCCTAAAGGTTCCTTGTAAAGAAAAGGGGTTCTATAAAGGGTTTCTTTTCAAGAACCCAAAGAGCCTCTCAGATAACCTTACCAGGTTCCAAATGAAAAAGGTTCTAAGCAGCACCATTTTTTTATAAGAGTGTAATGCAATGTGATAACAACATTAGCCTATATGGATGAAATGCAGCAAAGTAGAATACTTAACTTTATACATCCTGCTCAACAGAGAAATGAATTCGACTAAAATATATACGTGGGTTGTGGTTTTTTTTCGACACGAAATGTGCTGAATGGGAATGCGAAACGGTACAAAAGAATAGATCGAACAACGAAAGCGCAGCCTTGATAGGTGCAACGGAAGGAAGGACCCCCCCCCCCCCCTTGCATGATCATAGGCAATAATCCATTGTATATCATTAGGGGGACACTACAGAGACCAATTCCACAACGCGAGAGGGCAGCAGACTGGTCCCCATACTGCGGTCTGTTACCCAACTTTTACAGTATAGAAGTCAATAGCGCGTTATGTACTTTAGTTCGAGTTTCTATATTTCGGACCAACATAATTATGCAGATTTCTTTTACAGTGAAAGTTTGAGGAAAATCGGACAATCTATTCAAGAGATATGAATTTTGAAAGTTTAAGTAAATCCTTATCATGGGATCCTTAGATTGGAGCTTTGCCAGATGTCATCGTAGTCTAGAATCTGGACTCTTTTTATGAAGTTTTTATATTCCCCGAAACAGCTGCTAAACTCACTGTACGCGTCAAGTCGAGTGATGGCGCGATCCCGAGAACTCTGGAGAACCTGTCCGTCCGGATCTGCAGCTGTTTCGGGGAATGTAAAAACTTCATAAAAAGAGTCCAGAATCTAGACTAATGTCATCGTGGACAACTCTCCATTCATTTTTTACACATAATTCAACATTTTTTTTTTTCAAGAGAAATAAAAATTCTTTGGATTTATTGTTTTGAGTATGACATGGCTATATATCTATTCTGCAAGCATATTGGGAAGAATTATGTTGATTCCTGACTTGAAATTTCACATAAATCATTTTTTTGGGGGAAAAACTATGCACAAAATGAATTGAGAGTTGTCCACGATGACATCACAGATGCTTGCAAAGTTGCCAGCTCAAGGATCCTCATAATAGGGATTTATTGAAACTTTCGAAATTCATAACTCTTGAACAAATTGTCCGAATTTGCTCAGACTTTCACTGTTTACTCTTCTTGGTCATCTTTATTCACTGAGAGCACACTGATGCTTGGGTTGCATTCTCCTTTAAAAATTGGAAGCTAACTGAGTGCGAAATTCACTCGCCGTTGACTCACGAAGCCTCTGTGTGAGAAGCCGTACAAAATTTGCTTACTTTTTTTTTTTTTAGATGTCTCTTTTTCAAAGATTGGGGGGAAAAAATGCATGGGAAAACCCTAAATATTGTGCCTCCACTCCTTTTTTTTTTTTTTGTTGGGGGGGAGGGATGCGTGTAGTCCTTTTCTCTGCCGATTGAAGCCCAATTATATTCAGTATTCTTGAACATACTTTCAAGGCCTTGAACGACTATTCTCTGATTGGATCCATCCATTCGGGCAGCATTTATGGTCTTCCTTCCTACATCTGTCCAGTACACTTCCCGAGATCTAACGTCATAATCGACTGCCACTGGTTTTTGAAGATGTAGGAATGGCAGCTGCCTGAAATCCAGGTTGTCCGTACGTGCCTCGTAAATTGCTGCACCACCAAGGTCTGCTACAAACATGAGAGACCCTGTAGAGAATTGATGCCATAAAATCGGTCTATTACATAAGAAAAAAAAAATGCCTATAGTATTCATATTGTGATTTTATTTTCATCATGAAGAAAAAATAAAGGAAGCAAGTTTTAAATTAATGTGATGTTTTGTATACATGCATATTTTAGCAAGATAATAAGTTACAGATTTATATGTACCCGGTTGAACACTGCTTTCTCATATTATAGCCTTTGTACAGGGCCACCCGGCTCCAGTAAGCAGTGGAATAAAAGAAAATGACAGAATAATAATAGCAGTGTAGCTTAAAGCAGAACTTCTCAGAGTTGACCACTCCTTTTCCAAACTGTTCAAAATTGTTTCAGCCGAAAGTCGAAACCCAGGCCTTTGGATTTGAACAGCAATGTTTTACCACTAGACCACAAGGTCGACCCAGTGGTATTGTCGGCGACTTATTATTATTATTATTATTATTATTATTATTATTATTATTATTATTATTATTATTGTTATTATTATTATTATTATTATTATTATTATTATTATCATTATTATTATTATTGTTGTTGTTGTTGTTGTTATTATCATTCTTCTTCTTCTTCTTCTTCTTCTTAGCATAGGCATTATCTCCCCCCTCTGCTCTTTGATTCCTTTTTAAAAGAAAATGAAACCCTAAAAATCCATCTCAATGGAAAGAGCCTGAAGAGAAGTTCAATCACACTCGGTTAAAAAGTGAGAAAGTTATGAAAACTTTCTATGGAGATCCTTAAATTGGCAATGTTGATTCAAAATGGCAGGCTTCAAAGGACAACTCTCAATATGTTTTGTACATAAACTTTCATATCTTCTCCATTATCTCTATTGATGCTCCTTCTTACAGTCTAAGCTCAATATTTATCATGAGAAAATGCATTTTACAAATGGCTGATATGAAGTTTACCATACAAAGTAAACTGAGACTTTTAAACTTTCATAACTTTCTCCTTTTGATACCAATTTTGTCGTCTTTTTTTTTCTTCTTAAATTGCTTATATTTTTCCTCTCTATTCATTAAAATGGATACTTCCTCTTGGGTTTGAGTCTTCTTTAAACCTACCGGAATCCGTAGTCGGATCACACGAAGCTTCATCGGAGTCATCAACACAATCAATAAGACCGTCACACCTCCATGATAAAGGGATGCAAAGATTACTGCATGAAAATTCATCTGCGAGACAACTCACCCCTTGTGCTTTGGAATAAGACTGACCTGAGGATTAATATTATAAGAAACATTCTTTCAAGTTTCAAGTTCCAAGTGAGTTTATTTCTCATGTATCAGAACACAAAATATTACAATATAATAAAGGTGATACACAACAATTGAAATAAGTTGGCAATAAATATTAAGTACATGTACAAAACCTGACATGGTTATATAAGAGAAGGAAAAGAACATCAGAAATGAGGATCTAAAGGAAGCAAAGCTTGTAAAACATTAGTATTAGCAAACATGGAGTATTACACATTGCCTGGAGAAACTGAAAATGGAAATAATATCAAATAAGAAAAAGAAAACAAGGCTTCTAAAGGGAAAAAATGAAGGAGATGCAAAAAGCGAGATCGTATAATAACAATGAAATAAAATAATATTTTGATAAAATAAAGAATGAGAGAAAAAAATCAGTCACATATTTATATGTCAAGAGGACAGATTCCATTGGTAGATGCAAACATTTTCGTTTCGTTATACTATTTCCGATTTAAAAAGAAAAAAAAAACACTTTGTATTGTCTAAAAAAAATAGAAAGAAGACTCGGTTTGTAATTCATTGTGGACAGTTTTATTTTCTCTACTCGATTTTCGATGGTTTCCTCCGTCACTTTATTTGACAGACAGTAAAAAAGCAATGTAGATAAAATGCCTTGCTCAAGGGCATAAATGCCGTGCCTGGGATCGAACCCCGGACCTTCGTGTGTCCAGTCAAGCGCCTTAAACCACTCGACTACCGCACCTCTAGGGCTTTTAGCAGTTTTTAGTGGTTTTATATCTCTTTCTGGTTAGGCTGATAAAGCTAAAAATAAAGAAAACTTGCCAATATTTTCGAGTGTCCGATGATATCAACAGACCATCATCAGCAAACACAACAACAAAAACAAAATCAAGAACGATAGAAATAAAAACTCAATTTTTAAGGGACCAACGCGTGCAGATGGGAAGGAAAGTTGACGTGATATTAAATGATGATCATTCTTGAAATATTGAAAAAAAAATCCTAACGTTCATGAAATATCTAATAAAAAATGTGTGATAATGAAAAATCAAACGTTTCGATTAAATACTCCAAATAAACAAAGGCTTCCTCGCCCTCCCCCGGCCTCCGACGAAGAAGGGAGAGCAATAAACTTACCATGATAAATATGAATTCCAGTCGGATTCACGAAACGAATGAGGTTGGTCCAAGCAGGAGACACGCCTCGTTGTCCGCTTAGAAGAACAACGCCCCTGGTAACAACACTTTCCGTCCAGATGGGCACTCTCCTATACCAGGCAATATCAACTGGCATTGAGCTGCCCGACCTATAGAGGATAACGTGGTCATTTCCATCTTGCCCAAAGGACTCGATCGTCTGAGTTTGGCTATCAATGATGAATAGCTGCGTACCTGCATTATGATGTCAATTGAAAAACTATCAAGCTGAAGGCATATCCGCCTTTCTCTTCTGTGTTTGCGTGTTTTGTTCTTGTTTGGTTTTTGTTGTTTTTAGGGGACGTTGTTTCTCAGTTGTTTGAGATTGCTACTGTAGTTTGATTTCCGTAATCAATGTAAAGCTCGCCGCAATCAATACGATCGGACAGCGACCCGATTTTCGAACAAATGGCATTTAGCATAAATATTAAAGATTAAACAAGTAGAATCATCTTATCTGCAGTTCAGAATAATGATAGGAATACCCAAATCGAAATTTTGATTAACTGCAAGCCTTGTTTCGGGATTAAAGGACAAATCGGCTTAAAAATCGTAGCCGGCTGCAAGATATTACGTCACTAAGATTCGGAATTGAGTTCGCTTTTATTCCTACAGGAGCTGGCAATCGCCCGGAATTTCGATTTTGGACTCATGTGACTATTCGAAACTTCGATAAGTAAGATTTCACATGTTTGAATGTTCATATCAATGCACGTGTTCCGCTTTTCCTGCTTTTTTTTGTATTGTCGTTCTTTTAAGGCAACATTTAGGTGGGCCTACCACTGGACAATCACTCTTGAATGTGTCTTCCTAAAATCGTATAGAAAAGAAAGACAGCGCCATTATTCAAATTTTATGAAGCGATATTGTCTATAAACATTTCTAAAACCATCCGCAGTTTCTCGAGCTCGGTCAACTTCAGCTTGTGCCGTTCAGGGACGAGGCCGATCCTCATGTCTATTGAAGGCCCCATTTCCTCACACTGACTGATGTGGGATTCGTGCTCTTGTACAGAGGCGTCGATCCGGGGGGGGGGGGTGGGAGAGGCAGTTGCCCTCCCCAAGAAAATTTCGAGGGGCAAAGATATCATTTTGCCCCCCCAAATAATTTTCGAACTGAAAAAAAAAGAAAAGGGGGAAAAAGGAAACAAAAAAGAAAGGGAAAGGAAACAAGGAAGTGAAAAGAAAGAGAAAAAGACAGAAAATGGGGAAATTTAAGCGCTCGCTCGCATTTAAGTATCATAACCAATGTCGATGATAATTACTGTTCTTAATAAAAGGAAATAAGGGTTGCATCTTGAATCTATATCTAACGTTATATTATTCTTCTACTGATAGAAAGTAATATAGCCAAATCTGAATATTATACCCAGTGGCGTAGACAGGTTCTTACACCTGGGGGGGGGGGGGGGGGGGGGGGGGGGCAAGGGGGATGATATGCCGTTCACGAGAATTCAAGGATTTTTTTTTTCTTTTGTCGAATTCAGGCTTAAGTATAAACACACGCCCTCACCGACATGCACAGAACGACCGAAGCGAGCGAGCAAAAAATTTACCATTTTTCTGAGTTTCAATCGCATTTTCAAATAGAAATTCTACAAAATGATGAGCGAGCAAAGCAAGCGAGCCCAAAATAACCACTTTTCTGGTTTTCACTCGCATTTTCAAAAAAAATTCTGAAATATGATGAGCGAGCGAAGCGAGCGAGCCAAAAAAAAGTGCTTTTCTGGTTTTAAATCACATTTTCAAATAGAAATTCTATAATATGATGGTTGTTTATGACAGATTATTAAAAATTTTATTAACTGATTAATTCAAATATCATTTCTTCCTTAAAAAGTGTGTGGGGGATATTTGTACACGCCATCCTCCCTCTGAAAGAAGTGGGGGGATATATCACCCATCCCCGCAGGATTTACGCCAATGATGCACAGACATGAACAGAAGATATACGCACCGTGACAAACGAATATAGAATATGAACTGACAAACATTATTGCATATTTGCATCACGCCATTTATCATTTTTTAAAAATTGTTAACTGCGATGGCGCCGAATTTTAACATTTTTTCTGACTTTCAAATGGAAATTCTATAATATGATGAGCGAGCAAAGCAAGCGAGCCAAAAATAACCAGTTTTCTGGTTTTCACTCACATTTTCAAACAAAAATTCTGAAATATGATGAGCGGGCGAAGCGAGCGAGCCAAAAATAAGTGCTTTTTCTGGTTTAAATCACATTTTCAAATAGAAATTCTAAAGTATGTTGGTCGTTAATGACAGATTATTAAAAATTTTTAAAACTGATTATTCAAATATAATTTCTTCCTTAAAAAGTGGGGGGAGGGGATTTTTGTACACGCCATCCTCCCTCTGAAAAAAGTGGGGGATATATCACCCATCCACCCCCCAGGATTTACGCCAATGATGCACAGACAACTGTGACGGCGCCGAATTTACCCCAAAGTAATATGAATAACTACATAAATCAGAATAATGATAGTTATAGTTATGACAGTAATTGTCATTTCAGTCACATTAACGATGATGATCATAACTATTATTATCATAAGCATAATAATAATACATTACTGATGATCATCATTTATTATTATTATTATTATTATTATTATTATTATTATTATTATTGTTGTTGTTGTTGTTGTTATTGTTGTTGTTAAAATGAAAATAATTATTGTTATCATTGTTGCTGTTCCTATCATTTCTAAACATGTTAATTCAGTTTCATTGTAACCAAACATCCTTCCCTAAAACCGGGGAGGGGGGATGATTGTACATGCATCCCCCACCTCACAAGGTGGGGGGGGGGGATACATATCCATCATCCCCCCCCCCAGCTGTCTACGCCCTTGATTATACCCAGAAATCGAGCGACAAGTTGACTCCAAAACAGATATACTTTCAGTAGATAAAGATCTATATATCAGTTTGTACATAGACTTTAAAAATCCCTTTTTTTCCCCGTTAGCTCGCTCGCAAAAGTTAGATACGAGATGATTTCGGGCAGTAAGTAGCTTATTTCAGCAGCGAGATTCCAAAATATCATAATTTTTTTTTGCAGGGAGGTGGTTTAAAAAGTTATCAAAACCATCTACTGTGTTTTGGTGACGAATGCATATAGTTTTGTCGGTCGTTGACTGTGCTCCCTCGTAGGCTTAATAGTGTATTCTGACATGTCTGATGACGAAATAACTATCATTGAAAAAATTTTCTTTTTTCCTCGCTCACTGCGCTCGCTCGTTTCATATTAATGGTTCTGGAAAGCAAACGAATTCGATAAGTGAGAAGGGGTTACTACTTCTACCATAAAAAAAAAAAAAAAAACAGTGTTGGATTCTTCGCTCGCTTCGCTCGCTCGTAATATATATAAAACAGGTTGGGTTCAAGAAGAAAACATCAGACCAGCAATGTGCCAAAATAGAGTCATATTTGGCCGCCAGATAACCATACATATTTTAGATATCATAATTATGTCTATAGTGTATTTCAATAACAAATTAACACCTCTCATAACATTAAAAATGGTTATTTTTCGCTCGCTCGCGGAATTAAAAAAACACAAAACAAAACAGGGTGGTTCATAATCTAGGATGATGCGGAATTTCCCTAAAATTCAAAATGATTCACGTTTATTGTTTATATATATATATATATATATATATATATATATATATATATGAGATCAATTGAGAGGATAATAGCGTAGCATGAATCAAAGTTCCCCAGAGCTGTCCTACCATTTTGGAAATTTTGCAAAGGTTCAAAAAATGTCTCCGCCGGGAATCGAACCCGGGCCTTTGACTTTGAACGCCAGTGCCTTAACCACTGGACCATGTATATATATATATATATATATATAAACACAAACACACACCCTCATAGATATATATATATATATATATATAATCTATGTAGCAGCGACTTCGTTTTCGCTTTGTCGTCTTGCCCCCCCCCCCCCCCCATCATAAAAAGGAATCGACGCCTCTGCTCTTGTATAGCTATAATATGTAAGTAGGCCTACAGCGAACAAAGAAAAATTACTGACAAATGGTCCTCAGATGTCGACCAATAATCCCTGAATGTCAAACAATAGATTTAAGCCTTATTTCGTCAGTCTTCCGAGGACAGGAGAACAATAGAGGAACAATATAGCTGTCGCCGGGAGTAAAGTCATATGAACATGTGTGCGAGTGGGTTGTGTGTGTGTGTGTTATATACCATTTTTTGAAGTATTATTGTCAGCACTCTTTTTTATACGTGTCTGATTAGTCTAGCCTACCTACCTTGGCGATTTAGAGCAAGACTGCGGATAGAAGTAGGCGCAGATTTTCTTAGAGTCCCAATGGGATAATAGGTGTTGTCAAACCTTTGAATATAGGCCTGGGATTGTCTATTGTCAATCACGTAAAAGTCTCTGCAAAGATGAAAAAAGTGGTTACACTATTTCAGTTTCATTATCATACATGATCTTTCCCATGTTGAAGTTGCTATGATGATTCTTGATTGTGTAAACTTTAATATTCAGTTGAAATATATGCTTATGCTGATTTCTAATCCGTTGCACGTTGGAGAGCAAGAATACGGATGAAAGTGCCATTCTTGATAAATGAATTGCAATAAGTCTTGTAAGTTTGATTGCATGAGGTACGGAGGCTGATTTTCCCGAAACCATCATAACTACGATATCAGCGACATCTCGACGCTGTTTCTCATCTTGTCCGCTAAGTGTTTCATAAAACTGTCTTTTCCAAGATCAACGACAACTTCATTGACAAAATGACTAGTCTTATCGCTCTTCCGAACCTGTAATATCAGACCCCTTTATTGTAATATAGGGCTCATTGTTATATTTATTTTAGCACGACATCACAAAACAGTTTTCAGTCAAGCTATATGGGCAGCGAATAAAAATAATGAGTGTTGATTTATCAAAACAATTATTTCTTGATTTCCAGACACTGATTTCATTAGAAAATTATCACTGATGTTTATGCAAAGGTACAACAAAAAATACCCATTTCTTAACGGCGTTTTAATTCCCCAATAAATAAATGACATTATATCCCACATTGAAAATTATTTGTTGCTCTTGGACTGATCGAGAGCCCTTCATGAGAATAATCATAATTTTGTCACAAATGAAAATTTCTCGGAGAGCAAAATAGGTCATGACTTCAGAGTAAGATAGGTTTTAAACTATTTTGCCTCTGTTTTCTCCAAAGGGCCGTTTCACGAAACTGTCATAAGTCTTAACTTCTTGGAGACCCCATTGAAACGCGTGTTGTAGAATTAACACACGTTTTAATGGGATGTACATGTACCGGTAGGTCAGTTCAGGGTCAGTTCAGCCGTTCCTCGCGTCCAAACTATCGTTTGGACGTGTCAATTTACGACACGTTCCTACCCAGGGCCGTACGCAGATTTTTTTTTTTTCCGGGGGGGGGGGGGATGGGGCAAGACGCGTAAAAAATTTCAAAGAAACTCGAAAGCCAGAGAGCGAAGCGACCGAGCTGGCCATGAGGGCGCTTTTGCATTTTTAAAAAAAAGTGAAATTGAAGGATTTGGTTCACACTTTTCACTGCTTTTGGTGAATTTTGTGAAAAATTTTAGTAAAGAAAATAAGTTTTCCAAATTTCGAGGGGGGGGGGGGGGGGCGCCCTGCCCCGCTGCGTGCGGCCATGTTCCTACCTAAATGTTATTTGTGATCGGTATCGGCCGGAGGAATGTGGAAACGCGTCGCGTTTCATTTCAACAAAGTTGACAATTTTAACAAAGTCTCCTTTCATAAAAACAAAGCCGATAGAGTTTTGTTCTAATTTCAACTGTATTTGCCTTGTCTTAACTTTGGATATGTCGGAGTTCGCTGTTTTGACTGTATTTGGATTAGACTGCTGACAATGACACTACATCTATATGATTTTGGGACTCTGCTTTCATACTGAATCTTTACTAAGTAACGTTAGACTAACGTTTTACGGAGTCATTAAATACATGTATATATTATATCTAAACACCTGAACATTATAAATATCAAATATCTTTTATAACTGAACTTGGTCTTATATTTCATATATTTCATTTTTCACACCATTACGTTTAAACTGATGATACTATGTTTTTGCACATCATCGTACTGCACCTTCTTTTCTCACATTTTGAACATATGATTGCTGTTCTAAATTATATTCTTTTTCATTTGCTAGATTCTTGTTTCACTTTCAAAATTAAAATAATTTCCCTTGTATAAATCATGGTACTGCATTTTTTTTTCTTTTTTATGTTGTATATGTATAGATACATGTTTCTTTAATTCAGTTTTTATGGTTTTATGTTTTCGTTTTCTCATATTTTGTTCATGCAACTGCTGTTTAATATTTTTGTTTTTATATATGTTAGATTTTTGTTTTTACTTTTATTTTTACTTCTGCATGAGCATTAATAATTTCGTTGCATACATCATATTTTTCTTTTCATATTTCGTTAAAAATGTATTTACATATTCTAGGTTTATTTGCTTTTCTTTCCTCCTAATTTCATGTAAATTCTTAATTGTTTTGGCCTATTTTATGTTTGTGATACATAATATGTTTTAAACCTCATTCCAAATTTGAAATATTTATGTATTCTATTTTGTTACGATTTGTACTTGTAATTGTTTGATATTCGAATTCATATGTCATGTATTTCATTGTTTTTAATTGTCACACGGCCCCTTTGAAAACCAGCCGAGAAGCTGAATTGGGCTTTTACCGTGTTTAAATAAATAAATCAAATCAAATCAAACGTTAACGTTACAGTTTTTACACCCGGACCTATTCTAGACTAGTTACTGCAGTTTACGGTGAGTGCGATTACTGCTTTTGAATTTCATTTATTGTAGATATAGACCCTGATCTAATTGGATCTAATTTTTGATGAGGGATATAAAACAAATATACAGGACCTTTCATTCGGAAATCTAGGTCGATCTCTGGGGTCTGTCTCAGCGACTACAGTCAATCGCCCATTTTTCCTCCGGGCTAGCGCGCCTCGGGCAAATAGGCGACTGCAGTCGCTTCGACCGACCCCATAGATCGAATTAGATTTCCTCGGGACTTTTATATTTGTATATTATAAATTGCCCTCACATCCGCCTCCCATAGAACATGAAGCAGTCTGTATTATACCTGTAGAACTACAATGAAAATAATATAATGTAATATAATATAATACATCATGTATATATATTCCTCTATTTTTTTCCTTCTAACAAGTAAAGTATTCATTGAAATCATATGCAATATATTTTTGAAAGAAATGACGTCCAAACTTTCGTAATGAAATATAAAATTAACTATTTCTCAAAAGAACACAAACATAGAGTCTTCTTTTAGTAATCTACGAATTATTCCTAGCATTCCTACATGTTACATAATCAACATAGTTTTATGTGAATGAAACGCTTGTACAGTTTTCATGAATTTCCATTGACGTTTTCGATATTTTGGAACAGCAAGAGCAAAACTGCGCCTCAAATTGTGTTGGTATAATTGACGGTATATGCAGTGCCGGGATTAGCCTATGATGAAGACTATGCTTTGGAACCAGCAGTATCGATATCGATCACGGACATGTCATACTGCTTTCACACCAAGGTACGGTCGCTGCGACCGATGAAATCATAATGTGAAAGCATTTCATCGGTCGCTGAGTACGGTCGCTGAGGTACTTCAGCGACCGATCGCGACCGATGCAAGCTAGATGTGAAAGCACATCGTACTCAGCGACCGATCGAAATGCAATGACCCCCATACATGCCTACGCACTATCTCTACTTCCGCTTCCGGCTAGGTCAGCTATACAGCGACCGATCGCTCTGGGTCTGACCAAATTTTGAGGGAGGTGTGAAAGCACGTCCGATCGGTCGCTGGGTACGGTCGCAGCGACCGGTCGCAGCGACCGTACCTTGATGTGAAAGCAGTATCAGATGTCAACCTTTCCGAAAGGACGACTGTCGCCGACATCACATTAAAACACGTTGTCAGCTTTGACTGTCTGGAGTTGATTTGATGAAACTCACCCCCCCCCCCTTCCCCTTCCCCTCCCCCGGCTCAACTGGATGAAGTATTGACCTGTCCTTCGGTCCATCGTAAAATTCTTCTTGTACAAAACAGGACCTACACAATGACACTGCGAACTAAACCATTACAGTGATCCAACATGATATGTCTAGCGACATAATTATGCTTCGGCTATAATTGCTCCGTGCTTTCTTTTTCAAAGTTACACGGTTAGGGTTAAGGTTACAATAGGGTGCTAGGTTATAGGATTAGGGTTAGAGTTGGGATTTTGTACAATATGTCAGTCCAGACTTAATGTGGAGTATCGGGTTTAGACGTCATTTACAAGGGGAAGTTTTTGCTAGAGAAGGAGTTGTACAATCGTGCATTACCCAGTGGGATGAACTGCTACTGTCGAAAAGCTACTACCGGAGAACGTTTGGCCTTGCATACCGCTCGAGTAGTCAAACACCCCTGAGAGGTTTCTGTGCACGTTGATCCAGGCAATCTTTTTCGATGGGACGTGGATAGCAATATCACTTAGATCTATGTTTAAGGAAATAAAAAAGAGAGAAAAAAATCATAAAGGAAGAAGTTGCATAATAGTCATATGATAAAATTTTGAAGAAAACAAATCTGGAATAGATAAGGTTTCTTTACTTCAATACCCTTTGGATATTTGAATTATTATACACACTGGAGTCACCCGGCTCCATTTGCTGATAGGTTAAGTGATGATTGGAGTATATAATTTCAGTCTTTTTGAATAATCTAAATAATAAGAAATAAAATATTTGAACTTTGCAAACAGACACTAACGGAACACAGATAAATTTAAAGGGGATCACACATACAGTATATGGCATGAACAATAAGTCAAAACGTTTTTTTTTTTTTAAAGTTTGAAACAAACAAAAAATAAATGTTTTGACTTATTGTTCATGCTAAGAGAAACAAGCCTATGGTTCTCGTCCCATTTGGCTTTCATATTTCAGAGGAACATCAATGACTTAAGAGATTATGATGATCCGATTTTTGTCTACCCCCCCCCCCTTCAAAAGAGAGGGAGAGAGGGGGGGGGGGGGCAATTCTCGATACATCCCTGACTCACTCATTGTAGTAATCGAAAGGCAACTTTAAACTGCTTACCATGACCGACGATCAATGTATCGTAACCTGATCCATTGCGTTGAGCACGGTTAAGAGATCCATCTTCGCCCTCGACCCACAGAACGACGTCCTCTTCATAGTCGTATCCTACAGCTACCGGCTGCCGAAGGTTCGGTAAAAAGAGCGCATGGAATTCGAGTTCATCTGCACTACTTTCATAAATTAAACTTCCTCCTGAGTCGCAAAGGAATATGAGTGGCGCGTACCGAGACCCTGACAAAAACACACACAGGTATAGATGAGAATTGCCACAAGTTCTTGATGAGATGTGTTGCACGGATTAGATGTCCAATAGCCATATGTTTATTTCCAGTTTATCAAACATTAAGCTTGTACTGAACGTAAAATAATATAAACTGATTCAGTCTTTTCAACGCCGTGGTTAAAATACCACGTTAAAAAAATCTTACAAATAAAAAACAGATAAATATAAACAGAGGGCAAATAATACTAGGGCGGATTATGGAAGCAACTATTTAGATTCTCTGAAGTTTTTTAAAGCAAGTTTCAACAATAAAAGGAAAAGTAGAAAAAAAAAGTGCAAGGTGGTTAAAGGAGCTAGGAAAACAACCTGGCAAAAAATGCATGGAGAAAATCCCCCCCCCCCCCCCTCCACCCTATCATGTCCCCTACTTGTGCCGTCCAGACGCCTTCCCACAATACAGTTGTAGAAGAAAAGTCCCTTTTAAAATGCATTGGTCGGCGAGGGATTTCTTTCGTTTCTTGTACAAGTTTTTCGTACTTTTTTATATACATAACACAGTACTCTGTTTTATAGGAATGGCCGAACTTGATAACTTTACTTATAAAAAGCAGTTTACTAAAAGAATAAGCATTACAGGCACGAGCTGATAATTCATTTGTAGAAATAGAAATAGTTTGGCAGGACGCTTACATGCATTTGCCCTCATTTACAAATAAAGGCCTACTTGTCCATGGTGTCCATGAGAATCTAATACTAATATAACGTTTCAACAATTAATTTGGTGAATCCTGCTTTTGTTAATTGAACATATGTATACTGATGATAATTCCGAATTGTGGATTCTGTTTCATTTCATTTATTTTAATCAACTTGTGATTATCACTCCTCTCAACCAGAGAATCCCAGATTCTCCGCTGTACTTACGAGATTCACATCTAGCGCCGCTGAAGCCTTCTGGGCAAGAGCAGCTAGATCCATTGCCAGAGAAATGGCATATGCCTCCATTAGTACATCGATCCACACAGTCCACTGAATGTGAGCAAAATTTTTCATTAGACAAAGCATAAGCTTTGTTTTTCAATTAATGATGGGGTAATAAATATTAAACTTGAATTAAGTAGTTTCTGCTCCTTAGACATATGGATAAAGTGACGATATAGCATTTTGTACAGCGCAATTATCTGCCTTTGCTGTGTGCTTGTGGTTCTTATTTAATAGTACAACGTTTTCAGTCTAGTCGGTTGGCACTCCTATTTAGCTAACAGTGTAACCCAGAAAAGTTCTTTCCGTTGAAGTTTTTCGGCTGATTTATGATCCTATGTGGTCTATGAACATTTTCAGCTTGGTTGCCCGAACAGCAACTTTGAGCACTTTGCATAATTTGCATAAATCTGTATGCATACAGGCTTTACAGCGCAAAGACAACTTACACAGAATGTTCAAACTGAACTACGTGCTAATTGTGCATATGCGCTGATACGGAACTCTGCTAGTGTTGCTCATCTCGTCAATGCAACATGCGATAAAACGAAACGACCTTAATACACACAATGAGATATGGATGCACATCCAATTAGGGGTTTGTGGGACATGGAAATCATTTAAGTGTTATTTTCACAATTAGAAATCACGCTTTTGTACTAAGAATCATGTTGATATCAACTTATTATCTGTAAACAACTGTGAGTGCACAATTTTTGCACCTAGAATGTGAGTAGGCCTGCTCCTAATAAACCGGTATTAATGTACGCTAGCTGGTTGGCAGCCTTGTTGTATTGTTTTAGTTCCTTTTGGGGGTACATATTCGTGTAATGTTAGCCGTATGGATTAAATGAACGTTATTAGAACACCCTAACACCACAAGTATGTTTCCAATTCAATTGTACATTTCATTTTTTTTTTTTATTAAATAGGATACGATTGTTACAGTCATATAGGGTGCATAATGATGTACATATGTATCTATTAAGGCTTTGTATTTTGTTATAACAACTGATATGTGATTCTGTGCAGGAAAACTACCTAAGTCCGACTAGAATATGGCTGCAGTAAACATTTTTTAAAGATGGGCCTAAACGAGGAATATACCGCTGTTAGTACCATGAGTACCATTCTTAATGAATGTAAGACTAAGTTTTCAATCATTTATAGATGGGGAAGTTGACATTTTCTTGTTTTTCAGTACTAAACCCTGACCCGTAATTGCAAAAATATGTTTAAACTTTATTATACCTTCCTACAAAACCCCTATTTTATGGAAGTATCACACATCATTGTACCCCGTTTCGTTTCATCACAGGTTGAATTCACGAGATTGACAACGTTAATAAAGTTCCGTATTACCGCACATACACAATTAGTACGAAGTTCAGTTAACATATTATGTTGAAGTTATCTTGGGTGGCATATCCTGTATCCATACAGATTGATGCGAATTATGCAAATTGCTCAAGGTTGCTGTTTGGGCGAGTGATGTTCGTTATGCCGCAGGTTCGTTATTCCGAAGGTCTGTTATTCCGAAGGTCTGTTATTCCGAAGGTTCGTAATTCCGAAACACGTAAATCGCGTATACCTACATGTTAATCTGAAAATGAAAAAAATGGTTCATTAATCCGAACATTTGTGGCGTTATTCCAAAGGTTCGTTAGTCTGAAAATGACATAAGGTTCGTTATTCCGAAGGTTCGTTAATCCGAAAATGAAATAAGGTTCGTCATTCCGAAGGTTCGTTAATCCGAAATTGAAATAGGGTTCATATTCCGAATTAGGTTCGTTAGTCTGAAAATAACCAACAAACTCACGAACCTTATGTCATTTTCGGATTAAAGAACCTTCGGAATGATTCATCACAAGCAAGAATTAGGTCTGACCGCTGAATCATTTTGTTTGTAACACGTATGGTAAACATTTAAGTCTGTCAACGGAGAAATATTGACACCTGATTTTTTTTTAAAAAACATCTGATGGTTGATCCATAATATATACTTAGTTCTTTATTTTACTCCTCGTCTGCCGGTGTTTTATTATTGTCCGTACCTCTCACATCGCTTAAGCATTTACTGCGCATAAAAATAGGTAGCCTAAACTAAATCTATCAAACTAGCAAACCATATGTCGGAAATGCTTTTCTAACCATTTGATTCCATCACCAGGTGGTCCAAGCATTACTGGCAAGTAAATGTAAAGGCCTGTTTTTTTTTCACTATGAGAAAAATCATTAGGTTGATTAAAATATGAACCAACAACCTGCTGGTATCTTTTTAAACCAACAGACAATCGGTGATATTTAACCAACCTAATGATCTCAACAAACTTTTCTGAGAGTGTTGAGAGCAGTAGCTCACCCAACTTGAGCTTTCATTCCTATCTAAATTTTACTCAGAATCAAAACCAAGATTTTTGTTTTTGTACATAAAAGTTGCCTGATTGTTAAATTCTTGTTCGAAATAGTTGGACTTTTCTTCCTTCATTGTAGGCTACTGCCTTTGCCCATCTGACTGAAGTAAACAGTAAATGTAAGCATAAGCCCACCGCACACTATAAGGTCCGACTGCGACCCGAATTTCGAACAAATGGTATTTTTAAATTAAATATGATATTTAAAGCAACTTAACTTATCGTTAGAAGTTCAGAATAATGACAGGAATACTATAATCGAAATTCTAGTTAACTGCAAGCCTTGTGGTGGGAGTAAAGGCCAAATCGGCTTCAAATCTTAGGCGATGGCAAGACTGCTATAACGTCACCTTATAGAGTTCGCTTTTATTCCTGCAGGAAGGCTCGCGATAGCCCGGAATTTCGATTATAGTATTCATACGACTATTCTGTACTTTTATTGCTAAGATCTTACATGTTTGAAGGTTCATATAAAATGCTATAACAAACTTTTCCAAAATCGGATCGCAGACGGATCGTACAGTGTGCGGTGGGCCTCAGACTTTTAGATTCCGTCCATCTTCATCACCAATCAATTCAGGGGCTGGTTAGACCGGTTACAGCTGGTTATTCCGAAGGTCTGTTATTCCTAAGGTTCGAATACTCCGAAGGGTCGTTATTTCGAAGGTCCGTTATTCCTACGGTCCGTTATTCCGAAGGTTTGATTCTCCGAAAATGAAAATGGGTTCACTAATCCGAAAGCGAAAATAAGGCTTGTTAATCTGAAAATGAAAAGGGGTTAGTTAGTCGTGTTAATCCGAGAATGAAATAAGGTTCGTTTATGAAATGAGGTCTTTAATCCGAACCCTATTTCATTTTCGGATTCAGTAAAGAACCATATTTCACTTTTGGAATAACGAACCTTCGGTATATCGAACCCTACTTTATTTTCGGAAAAACGAACCTTCGGAATTATGAACTTTCGGAATAACGAAACTTCTCATTAATGCAGCAAAATGTTTGGATAAAGAAACCCTAGATCTATTTCATTTTCAGATTTACGAACCTGCAGGTACACGACTTTTGCGTGTTCGGAATAACGAGCAGCACCCGGTTAGACCAGAGCCCTGTAACATAAAAAATACAATCAATCTTACGATTGATATGAGTCGTAAAGTATATGGCAACCCATGTACTAAAGAGTTACAATTGATCGTAAGATTGATTGTATCTCTTTATGTTACACCCCCAGACCGATAACGTTAATGATAATACATGTTCTATAGTGTACCTATTAAAAAAATTATCACACCTATTCCCTATTCGTTTTCAACTTTAATGTTCGCCCGATTCAGCACGATTTTATCATAGTTATTGTTATCGCTGTCTATCAGGTCTCAACAGTACTTTGGAGTAGAAATACCTGAACTTAGAAATATTATTGTAAGCAATGTTTGATTTGGTTTATTATTTCCGTATCAATGTAAACATAATTATTCAGGTATTTGCAAAGTATAAAGGACTTTATTAGAAATAACATCATGCAATATTTGTAAAAACAGCAGTAAAATATACAGAAGAATGCTGAAATCAATATTTTGATTTCTGATCATGTGTACAGATTTGTCATACAGCAAATATTGTTATGGGGCCAGAAAATAGCATAAGTGCTAGTCAAGCCTGGCCCCTTTACAAAATTTACATAGTAGAAGATGATAAAAAATGGGCGAGTATGAGCTCGTCAGTGACTCAGTGTGATGACACGTACTGCCATTTTGTTGGCCGCAAAGCTCCTTTATCATGTTTATGTACTTCCCCATACCTCGATTCCACAGGTTAGATGTGGCTCTATAAAAGTCTTATACAATAAGAACAATATATATTTGGATACAACATGTCGCAGTCGGAATAAAATTCCAACTCTTTTCCGTATAGACCAATTTCACAACGAAAGAGGGCAGCAGACTGTTCGACACAGTTCGACATACTGCGGTGGGCGCTCCAACTTTTATAGTACACAAGTCAATAGTGCGTTATGTACATTCGTTCGATTTTTTCTCTATTTTGACCAATATATGCAGATTTCTTTTAATATTTGCAATGAGAA
Source organism: Echinometra lucunter (assembly GCA_029962745.1). Classification (NCBI taxonomy): domain Eukaryota; kingdom Metazoa; phylum Echinodermata; class Echinoidea; order Camarodonta; family Echinometridae; genus Echinometra; species Echinometra lucunter. Next base: position 41,705 of record JAPZVO010000356.1, read on the forward strand.
ATTGTCAGTGAAGTTCAGGTCGCAGCTGTGCGGTGCTTGAATGCCACAAGAATGGGAGAAAGTTTAAAAATTGGAAGCTAACTGAGTGCGAAATTCACCCGCTTTTGACTCGTGAAGCCTGTTTGTGTGAAAAGCCGTACTCCCTACACAGGCTTCCGCAAGCAATGCGAAGGAATCCGTCGCCAGTGGGTAAAAATATCAACAGAAAGGACTTTGAAGACAAGAAACATTATCATTATGTACTTTGGCGTAAAATTTAATGAGTGAAAACATGACTTTGTAAACAGGGTAAGATTTAGGGCTCCCGTTTACTACGGCTTCTATGCTGCAATCGAACTTATACTGACAAAACTAAGTTGAAAAACTATCGAAAGTACAAAAATACATCATACCTTCATCTGTCAGATATAGCCATTGTCTTACCTCATGTACCCATGTATCATCCATGCTTTATTTCATTGATCTAGAATAAAGTAAATGGAACAATATTAGGGCATATCTCATATCTTACATTCATTTTGTGCACAGAGCCAATCGCGGTCAGCGCGCTTGCCCACCGCAGCAATGGTGTCGCCGATAGAGGGCCAAATACATAAACCGGAGGTGAAATTGGTCTATACTGTAAAATTAATAGCTCGGATAATATGATTGTGCCTAGTCAAATGTTTATCAATCGTTATACCTACAAAAGTAGCTTCTTCAACCTATCTATCCACCTATTTCGAGTCCACCTGATAATGTGATTATCCTCCTTTTGCTGCTAATTAACATAGATTTTTTTTTTCATAAAAGAGTCGATGGTAAGCTTATTTGCAACGACGGTATGTCATTGATATAAAGTAGGCACAGTGTTGGTCCTAAAACTGTTCCCTGTGGAACACCGAATCTCATTTTGCTGGAGATTATTTCTCCACATTGAACATAGTGATACCCGTCTTCTACATAGTCTTCTTACCATTTCAGTGGAACACCCCCTATACCACAATGAGAGAGTTTATGTATCAAGACAGAGACAGTGTTGACAATATACAAAACATTGTTGGCCTAAATTTGAACGGAGGGACAAATTGTAGAAGCAACGCTTGTAACACGCATGCCCCTGAAACTAAGTTGCCTAAAATTAACGAAAAAAAAAAGAAGAGAGAAAATGGTCAAGAATAATCTAAAACAGTATGATAATGATAAATCATTGGAATTATTACATGTACGTTTACAGAATGATAGAATAAGTTTACAGTAGACGTGATAAGGAGGGGAGATAGAAATATTATATCACAAGTGCAAAGGGGCTTTCACATATCCCCTCCGGGGCAGAGGCGTCGATCCGGGGGGGGGGGGGGGGGCAGGGGGGGGGGGCAGTTGCCCCCCCCCCAAGAAAATTTCGGGGGGGCAAAGATATCATTTTGCCCCCTCCAATAATTTCCCAACCAAAAAAAAAAAAAAAAAAAAGAAAAAAGAAAAAAGAAAAAAGAAAGAGAAAAGAAAGGAAAAGGAAGGAAGGAAGTGAAATGAAAGCGTAAAACAAGAAAAAAGAAAGAAAAGGGGACACTGGGAAGCGCTCGCTCGCTTCGCTCGCTCGCATTTAAGTATCTTAACCAATGCCGATGATACTTACTATTCTTATGAAAGGAAATCGTTTTGCATCTTGTGTTTCTGTCTAATGTTATACTATTCTTCTACTCATAGGAAGTAATATAACCAAACAAGATATCACTCCTAGAAATCGAGCAGCCAGTTGACCTAAAAATAGATAAACTTTCAGGAGATAACGGCCTGGATTAAAAAAAAAAAAAAACACCGCAAAACAAAAATTTATTTTTCGTTAACTCGCTCGCTACTCTCACTGGTAAAAGCTAGATACAAGATGATTTCGGGCAGCAAGTAGCTTATCATAGCAGCGAGATTCCAAAATATTATTATAATTGGGCAGCAAGGTGGTTGACAAAGATTTTGGGGAGAATCCATATAATTTTGCCGGGATCGGTCGTTGGCTTTGCTCGCTATGGTAGAAAGAGAATGGATTCGGACTGCAAGCGAGGTAGCTAAAACAGTTTCATATTGGGCACACAGGTGATTGGATGTATTACTGAGATATCATACAGGCATGACAGGTTTATTCTGATGATAATGATAATAATAATAATATTCCGTTCTTGTATAGCGCATATCACATTTTTATCACATTATTATGATGACGAAATAACACTTCTATCATATGGAAAAGGGTATATTTTTCCTCGCTCGCTGCGCTCGCTCGTTTCATATTAATGGCTTTGAAAAGGAAACGAGATGAGACCGAATAGATAATGTAAATGTTTCATTGGCTCACAGCGTAATTTGTCGAAGGGTTTATTGCATCTACCATAAAAGAGTGTGTGCTTCCTCGCTCGCTTCGCTCGCTCGTAATATTAAAAAACAGAGTGGTTTGGGGGCAGCAACAATGGACCAGCGATGTGACAAAATAGAGTTCATATTTGGCAGCGAGGTAACCATATATATATATATAAATTAGGTATCATTTATGCCTATATGATAACTAAACCCTTCTCTCATAACAAGAAATTTGTTATTTTTTGCTCGTTCGCTTCGCTCGCTCGCAAAATTGACAAAAAAAAGCAGGATGGTTCACATAGCAAGTTGCGTAATTTCCCCAAATTGAAATGCTTCACGTTGATATAGGCCTATATAAATAAATATATATATATATATATATATATATATATATATATATATATCTAGACATACCTCAAAGGTTGGGTTGCCCGCTACCGGCGGTTTCACGCTTGGCGATCTTCAGGCGGACTGGCTACTGGGTCCGCCTGAAGATCGCCAAGCGTGAAACCGCCGGTAGCAGGCAACCCAACCTTTGAGGTATGTCTAATATGCTCTGCTGTATTGCATCGAGCACTATAGCTGAACTTGGTATAACCTCTGTACTATATATATATCTATATACATACATATATGTGAGGGTGTGTGTGTGTGTGTGTGTACAAATACGTATATATATATATATATATATATATACGATCAGTAGCCGTGGGTTCATCTCCGCATGGTCGTCTTGCCCCCCCCCCCCCCCCCCCAATCCGAAAAATGGATCGACCTCTCTGCTCCGGGGCCCGCACGGCGAGTAAAAACAGACATTTTGGCCAATTTCGTACGGTTCCCGGCCGGCTCCCTTACGGTTCCCACAGACACAGTGTTTTTTTTTTCACTAGCCGTACGGGCGCCTCGGTGCTGAGCTGGTGCTCCCAATTCTCCAGGCGTTTTCATATGTCCGTTAAGCAGTAGAAAGCCCGTAGAAGGCCCGTGGTGGTACCCCGTGCGGGCTCCGCACTTTTTTTCCGGCCAATTATCGTGAAAAAATAGCGGGAGCCTTGCGGTGCTCAAGGGTGTCGCACGGCTATCCTGCCGCCCCCTCCACGGGCCCCTCAAAGGTCCCGGGCGCCTGCCGTAAGGTGTCCTAAAGGCGGAATCGAATCCACCCGCTTGAAATGCATATAGTGACATTGCAATACCCTCCTCCACGACAAGGCGAGATACCCTATGTAGCGGTACGTGAGGGGAAAAAAAATGCAGGAATATGGTAAGGGAGAGGTAAGACTATTAAAAGTAAAGAAAAGGTGAATGGACAGAAGATGGAAATGTAGCACTGTTGCACATTGACAAAATGCGTGCAGCTACTGTTGCCTGCATCTCGCACAAATAGCTTAACAACTTAAAACTTCTTTCTTGTATACACACTAACAGCGTACTGCGCGGCACCAGGCCGCGATTTTTTTTCCTGAACCTTTGGGGCTACATAGTATGAATATTTATGAGTTGCGGCTTGGGAATAAGACTCCGCATGCGCGTGGACTTGGCCACAGCTCCTTCTCTAAACTTAAATGTGTACATGATTGAGGCTTGAGGAACTTTGGATTTTATTTTGTGTTTGTTTGTTTGTTTTACTTTTAGCTTTCATGGGTGAAACAATAAAGCCTAATCAACTATACTGTACCTTGGCCATAGCAAAGGCTAACTTAGCTCCGTCTCGGAGAGCTATAGAACCTAGTCAAATGAAATGACAGCATACGTGGCCATGCACTCTTTCTTGAGATCTCATGCACGCTCATCAGTTATCGTCTGACACATAG